>JAQZBX010003098.1:0-59378 GCA_029593785.1 Cabassous unicinctus
ACCTGGAAATCTATGGCAGGAAGCATGGGCATCTGTCCTGCTGGTGATGACATTGCTTCTGAGTTGGAAGCATCTTGGACATAGAGGTGATGATGTACCTGATCATCGGGGTGGGGGTGGGGGTGGGGGTGGAGGACTTGCTTGCCACTTTTGGCTGCTCTATCTCTGCTATTTTATCTTAGAAAGCTTCATTGTGACAATTGAGCACACACAGGAAAGAGGCTAAAAAATCACCCTCCTCCGTAGAGCTGAGCATTTATGACATGGGGCATGTGGCCCTGCGACCACCAGACAAGAGCATGACAGGGACAACTCCACCACTGCAGCCACCTCTGATGTGGCTGCTGCTCAAGTGTGTGCAGAAGGGAGCCCCTTTGGGGTGGGACAACATGGGGGTGGACCAACCCTGCCTCCTCTGTAGCAGGCACCATTGCTGTCTTGGTGCTGGTCACTCTCAGAGCACTCTCAGTGGGTACAGGATGTAACTTACCCCCTCAAAGTGAGACTCTCCCTTACTAATTTTAACAGGATTATTCTCTGTAAATGTAGAAAAAAAATAAGGTTCTAAATTCTCTTTGGGCCATGAGGAGTTGATCCAGAAGAGCTCTACATTTTTTTTCCCCTTATGTTTCACCAAATCCCTGGGAAGTATGGTGTTTAAAGAGCCGGCGACTTCTTAGATTTGGTCAGCTCATGGTTTCCTCCAACTTTCTGTGGTCTCATTGTGGGGGGGCCTTAAGGAGTGAGGTGGATCAGCACAGTCATGGGGATCAACTCCCTGCTGAGGGGGCACCTGACCAATGGTTCCTGTGGTTTTTATTTTAAATATAAATACATATTTATTGCAGAGAATAGCAAACATTAATTATGATTGTGAAAGTCCTTCACTTCATTTACAATGGAATTGCTACGAACTTACAGATATAATTGGAAAGAGAGTATTTTGACAGCATATAGAAATAGTTAATAATGGTAAAAGCAAAAATACTGGATATCAGACTACCTCATGATTCTAAACATTACAGAAACATTTGGTAAAGAGTATTCATAACATGTCTTTAAACTTTAAGTTGTATGGGTAGTCTACAAAAATGTGTGGGACAGAGTGTAACTCTAATATAAACTGTAGTCCATGGTTAGTAGCAATGCTTCAATATGTGTTCATCAATTGTAACAAATTTACCACACTAATGAAGGTTGTTGTTAATGTGGGAAAGTGTGGGAGGGGAGGGAGTGGGGCATATGGGAATCCCTTATACTTTTTATGTAACATTTATGTTATCTAAAGCTTCTTTAAAAATTAAAAAAAAAATGTAAAAAAATTAAAAATACTGGGTAGTGAGAAGGAGAGGAGAAAGTGCCCTCAAGTTCCCCCCACTTCCCTCCAATAAGGAGTTCTCTCCTGAGGCACCTGAGGAAGACCTGGGTTTGGGGTCCCTGATTAGAGGTCTTCTAATGGAGGCACCTGGGATAGGAATGCAGCTCTACTCAAGAGCAAGCCCGGCCAGGGGGGCCTGAATCCTTGACCACAACTTCCTTCAGAGACTGCATTGCACAGGCTGGGCACCAAGTCTAGAGAGGTGAGGGCAGCTTCACTATGTGGACTCTCAGGTAAAGCCTTTGTAATTGCCTATGGTCAGGCATGAAGAAAACACTCACTGGTTTTAACCAGGAACTGGACTCTTCAGAGGTATCAAATATTGATGAAATTAGAATGAATATATTGCAGAAATCAGGGACAAATATAATTCAAGTTAGTTTTTACATTAACCTCAAATAAATAAATAAATATTAATGGATATGTGATGACTGTTCAATAAAACTTAACACTAAATTTCGCCCACATTTAGCAGGGGATTTGGAAGGGAGAAATATATTATATTCAAAATCAAACTTAGAGTTAAACCTATACTTTGAAAAAATAGTTCAAATGCAATCACCTCAGAATCCTAGAGATTTATCATGTTTATTTCTTTTTTCATGATTGTTTCTTCCATCATGCAGGTAACTGCTCTTTGGACTGGAAATGCAGTATCATAGCATTTGTATCTGAAATTTAATAAATAAAGGTGAGTTTGGACCATTATTCAAAATATCAGATGTCCCTTCTATAATGCCACTTTCTATAGAGCCTTATGAAATTGGGGGAAGATGAGGGATGATGGATTCCCCCAGGTTCTTGGATATGTTACATAAAAGAATTTAAGAACAGGCTCTAGGGGAGGAGTTTATTGAGAAATGGGAGAAAAGTACGGAATTCCACACTACCAGATGTAGGTATGGCTCCTCTAGGCAGAAAAGAGAACATTTGGGCTTGTGGGGCTTCCCTTATTAAGCCAATATCCACTCCCCCAAGTACCAGCTGTTTGCTGTTCTGATTGGTTACCCCACCTCTCAGTTCTAAGGGGGCCAATGGTGAGGCCTTTTGAAGGCATCCAGGCCTTCCTCTTGACCCAAATGGGACTTCATGGCAGGGGTCCAGGCAGAGTTTCACAGCCACATTCTCTGCCAGGCCTCAGCTGTAGCCCATCTTCCTTTTCCCTAAACTATGCTGCCTCATTTGTAGGAGGGAATTATTGTGTCCCAATTCATTATTCACAGAATGAGCGACATGATGTGCTTTGTCAATGAAATATGAGTAAAAGCAAGGAACATGGATTTCAGAGCTAACGTGTGTGTATGTCTTTACAATATTTTTTCATTCAGCAACAAGAACCAGTGATGTTCATATACAAGCAGTTCCAGATGCCTGGAAAAAAGAATGTGGATGGTGTGTAGTAAAGTCATACCCAACACACATGTTTTCTGCATCAAGATTTAAGTGTTATTGGTCACTGCAAACTAACATGGTCATAGCTGACTGATATAGTATCAAATGGTATTCCACTGCTTCTGTACCAACTTATGCACACACCAATAATATGTACATAGTTCCTTTGCTCCAAATACTACTCACTAGCAATTGGTGTTCCCAGATTGTTTTTGCATCCTACTGATTTTCTACAATTTAATTTAGATATAGGTACTTTACTTACAAATATTTAGATGAATAGCATTAAAAATATATTTATTTATTTCTCCCCTCACTTGTTTGTGCTTGCTGTCTGCTCATCTTCTTTTAGGGAGCACTGGGAACCAAACCCGGGACCTCCCATGTGGGAGGGAGGCAGGCACCCAATCACTTGAGCCACCTCTGCTTGCTGCTTGTTGTGTCTCTCATTGTGTCATTTGAGTTATGTCAACTCGCTGGGTATGCCCATCACATCAGCTCAATTTCTTGCTTATCGTCTTTAGAAGGCACTGGGAACTGAAACTAGGACCTTCCATGTGGGAGGCAGGCACCCACCTGCTTGAGCCACATCCACTCACCCTAGATTAATAGCATTTTGTTACATCAAATGAAGAGTACAGGAGTCTGAATAATTCCTTCTGCCATAAAAACAATAAGACCCACTGTAACTCACTTTGGGCATCAGGATATTGCACCTAAACAAGAAGCCATGGTCTTGAGTTTGTGATTGCCTACTTTTGTCCCAATGGCAGGGTGGTTTGTTTTGTTTTTATAAATATATACACATTCTAGCAGGCCTTGGTCCCTGGGTGAGTCCTTTTTCATACAACAGTGTAAGCAGAGTGGATCACTATCAGTCATTAACAGACTATGCCAATCTAGCTCAGGAATCTTGTTTTACAAAAATATGAATAAATACAAAAATAAAGATGAGTTCTCAAATGAACCAAATCCTATTTTCGGCACCTTCCAGTTGTGGATTTTATTTATCTCCAACTATACAATAAAACACAGAACAATGTGCTTCTACTTTTATGTCTTTTTTTTCACAACCTACGGAATTTGCGGCAGTACCTTGTTTTTATGCTTTTATTTTCCTTCAGTATGAATGGTGCAGAACTTATTGTCATATGGAAATGAGATAAAGATTTTAAAAATTTATACTGAATATATGTAAACTGTCATTTTAGCTTACATTGTAAAATGAAGATTTGCTATACAACTTTTAAATATTTATTTATCCCTCTTTATTTCCATCTATTCAACCATCATTGTTTCTTTGTGTATTTTTTTTAACTTTTTCTTTGCATTTAGTATTAAATTGCAAACATCATTATTTTTCACTCCCTAACACATCAGTGTATTTATCATTATTTGAAGGTAATTATTTGAGTATGGTTCTTATTGTTTTAGGCAATTCTACAACCAAATGCATGCATCTTACATTCTTGTTTCATTTATACTTGACAAAAAATCACCACTATAATCCAAACCCCCATCAAACAGAGCATTTTTACCAACATTCCAGTGAGTTTCCTTGCTTCTTCCTAGTTAGTCCTCAAAAACATTCTCCATTACACAGGGGCAACTACTAGTCCATGATTTATTTATTTTATACTTGTTTAATTTTTCCTGCCATAAAACTTTACATAAATTACATCATGCTATAATCACTTTTTGGTGCAAGGTGGTTTTTTGAAAGCTCAGAATAATATTTTTGCAATACATCTATAGTGTTGGGTGTGTCAATTGTCTATTACTTTAAAGATTTTTGTACTATTCTGTTGCATAAATAAATGACACATTATTTTTCAGTTTTTCTTAGATGTACAACTGTATCATTTTCCTAATATGAACCAAAAAACTATAAAAATTCTTGTATAATTTTCTTTTGGATGTATTCATCCAATAATCTTGAGAATGTAATGAAGATTTGACTTGCTAGTTTATCTTAATTTTATGGGAAACTTCTCATTTTTGAGGGGGGAGAATTATGGTAGGATCTTGAATACCACCCAAATGCATGAGATATTATATTGAGCAATAGCATAACAGTCACTTGGTGTTTGTGTGATTACTAATTTTATAAGTGCTAGAGTTGTGTATTAGCATACTGTTATGGTTTTCATTAGCATTTCCTTTGAAAATATACCAAGATGGAACATATGCTGAGCCATTAAATGAGTATGCATGATTTAAAAGACGTTAATTTTGCATGACATGTTCGCTAATGACAGTGGAACTAAATTAGAAATCAACAACAAAATATTTGAAACTTTAATAACATAAATTTACCAAATTTGTCAGTCAAAAATAAGTCAGAAGGAAATTTGAAATATTTGTATATATATTTTCATGGAACGATAGTAAATTAAAATATATCAAAAGAGGTAAAATAGGGAAGCGGATAGGGCTCAAGTGATTGGGCTTCTGTCTACCATTTAGGAGGTCCAGGGTTTGATTCCCAGGCCTCCTGGTGAAAAGCAAGCTGGCCCATGTGGTGAGCTGGCCTGAGCAGAGTGCTGGTCTGTGTGGAGTGCTGGCCCATGCAGGAGTGCTGGCCCATGCAGGACTGCCTGCCCTCACAGAGTGCTGGCCCATGTGGAGAGCCTGTGCAGCAAGATGATGCCACAAAAAGAGCCACAAAAGAGACAATAAGAGACACATACCAGGGAGCTGAAGTGGCATAAGAGATCGAGCAACCTCTGTTCCATCTGGAAGGTCCCAGGATCAGTTCCTGGTTGCTGCCTAAAAGAGAAGGCAAGCAGACACAGAAGAACACACAGAGAGCAGACAGTGAGCACAAAACAATGTGAGGGGAGAAATAAATGAAATTTTAAAAAAAGAGTTGAAATAAAATAAAGCAATCCCTAGAGAGAAGTTTACATCCATTAGTGCTTACTCTTAAAAAGGAGAATGTCTAAAAGTAATGGCCTACAATTACCTCTGAGAAATGCAGTAAGTGAAGAACAAAGTGAACCTCCATTAAGTATAAAAATGAACAAAATAATAAAAAATAATAATAAAGGAAAGAGTCCAAATCAATGTTATATAAAGGAGAGAAAACAAAGAAAAAGTGACCAAAGCAAAAGATTTTCTTTGAAATGATCAACCAAGTTGATAAACTCCTCCCTTGATCTATCAAGAATAAAAAAGAATGGAACAAAATACAAATGCTGCTAATTAAATATGGGTTATTACTAAAAGATAGACTACAGCAAAATAAACTTTGCTGCTTCGCAGGTCTTTTCTAGAAAAGGAATTTTATAGTAACAATCATGAGAAATAATTGCTAAAGATAAAATTTGAGTTTCAATGGAATTTAGAATTTTAGAGAACATGTGTCTTCCACATGAACATGCAAATTTCCCCAAACTTAAAAAATTTAATGATAAGATTGATGTTGATATTGAAGTGGAACCCTATGCCTTCTCTGGGTCCTTACACAGTGCAAAGAATTGAAGTCCACTCCAAAACTTGATCACAGAAAGGAAAAACTTATATTAAGAAGCTCGTGGAGGTCAGGAGACTAAGTCTCAAAACTGCCTCCCTGAACAAAAGAGACAATGGTCTTTATTAGAATTAGACAAAGGGGAGGTGGGGACAGGGAAGCCATTGGCAAAGTCCACCTGCAAACTGGGGTCTGCAAAGTGGGCATCAGAGAAGAGAAGAGGTGAGCTCAAAGCCACTATTTTCTCCCAACTTGACTGTGCTCCTTAAAGTGTCCTTGGTCTCAGGCTTCTCCATCCAGTGTATGTTTTATTAGGGGGAGAAGAAAAATAGGACTGTATTAGGGAGTGAGAAACAGGAAATTGCTAGGGAGTGGAAAACAGGAACCTACATTGTGACTAAAGACACTTTTCATGAATAAGTAATGATGCACAGCTACATGCAAGAAATTAGAGGGGTGAGATTGTATAGTTAAAATTAAAATATCATTTGTTAGCTCAATCTAAAAATTAAAGCTCTAGTGTAACATATATCATATGACTGCTTTTGGTCTCTTTCAATTTTAATAAATGTGAATTATTTTGGTAAGATATAAAGAAATACGTGGTATTTGGAATATAGGCATCACTCTGTGAACCAATATTTTCCAGTTGAAACTTCAGGATGTTATGAAATCATGCATGAATAAAAGACATACTAAAAATGTCTTAATAGATCAACGAATTAAATCTACATATGATGTCAGATTAAAAATTATTACAAGCCTTCTTTAAGAAACCACTGTTTTTTTATTTTTGGTGTATCATCAGAAGAATATGACAATTTTCTGAAAGTACTAGGAATATAATCTTTTCATTTTGTAACCATATATTTGCATGAAACTGTATTTTCTTCATATTCTTCAACCAAAAAATATTGCAGCAGTTTAAAGGAAAAAGCCAATATGAGAATCCAGTTCAGTTCTGTTAATTCAGAAATTAAACAGGGTGTCAAAATGTAAACTGGGATTTCTGCTTCTATAGATTTGACCTCTAATCACTACTCACCAAACTTCAGCCTAACTTTTATAACTCTGGTGATAAACTGTAGAGGTACAAAGAGATGTCTATTTTTGAGACTTCAATTCCAAGATTTTCCACAGAATTTCTTAGCCTCTCACAAATTATACTTCTTTCCAGATTGCCAGTCATTAATAAAACAATTCAGAACAATGACTATTGTCTCATTCATTCAGATATTCTTCTTAAAGGTAATAATTTACATTCTGAAGGGAACCTAACTTTAGTGATCACGTCCTATGTGTGAAGATCTGTCCAAAACACATTTGGTGAGTCTCAATGTGTGCCACAACCATTTTTATTATTTTTTTATTTTTTATTTTACATATTTTCCTTTTAAAATCAATTCTAGAATACTTCATTTTCTTAAATTTAATAGCTTTTAAAAATTGACTTTTTTCAGTAATTGTTAATTAGCATATGATTTTCTTTAATGCCATAGTATTAGTACTCAATTGTTAGAAAATCTATTTTTTAGGTTTAACAAGATTTTATGAATTTTCTATATAAAAAGTGACATTTATATTCTGATATAAAATTTTAAATTATATTGATTGACCTGTGTATTGGGAAACATTAATAAATAATTGGTTTAAGTGTAGCAAAAAATTATTTACTAATTTTATTTCAAAGAAACATCCTACAAATTTATCTTAAGAATATATTAAGAAGGAATTCTTACCAACCAGGAGTAGACAGAAAGCTGGTTCTCTTGAGATTGAGATTGACAGTTAACCAGGTCTCATGGGAGGTATGACCCATAAGTGTTCTTCCAAAAGAAAAAAAAAACATGTATATAAAGAAGCAGAATGGTTGTTAAAAGTGTATCTACCTGATAAGAGATTCCATGAATTTTATTCAGTGAAGGAAGAGGCAGGATCATGGATGTTATCAATCTTTTAAAAATTTCAAAGATATATTCATGCTATGGAAGATAATCTTCTCTGACTTTTCAGGTATATTTGTATGTTCCATTCTATTTATTTCTTTGATATTACCAATGAATAATTCTCTAACACAACACTGTTATGCCTCAAGATCATTTGCACCCTTAATTAATTCTTCCCCACATGATACATTTTTGCTCATAAGGTAGGCTGAATATTTCTATTTCAATTGTTAACTTACGTTATTTTTTAATATGGTGCCTGAAGACCCATCTGTGAATACACAGTTTGACTCAAAATATTGGAAATATATTGATACCAAAATTCCCTTGATACTGAAATAGTGGAAGCAACAAGTAGGAGATATTCCTTGCGCAAGAAAAAGGAAAGCTAAAAAATTTACAGGCAAAAAAGAGTTCTGTTGGCATTTCATGGAAATCTATCAAAGTAAATAAAAATCAATATTAAAACATCAATGGAAATGTAAAGATTTCCAGTGTAGTTTATTTGTCTTTACAATTTTTATTTTCAATTTTCAAGAACATTTTTATATACAGTAATAAAAATGTTGTATTGCTTATATCGGTTTTATCCAGATAAATTTCTAGTTTATTGAAAAATATTTTGTGCACATCAGTTTCTATTACATGGTTTCTTCTAATATTCTCAATTTCTGAACTACAGAAGTTATGTCAAACGTATAACTTATTAATTATGACAACATCACTCAGTGATTAAGGCAAATACAAATGACCTATGTTGCATGTTATGAATTAAGCCAGATGTATACCTTTTTGGCATAATTATTTATGAATGAGGAGATTTCTGCAACCTAGAAAAGCATAGAGGAAAGAGACTTGGCCAGAATGTGAACCCTTCACTAAATATTGGAATTCATGCTAGATTGTGAAAGGATGCTGTGTGTAGGAGTATTGCCAGCTGGGATGCTTTCCTTAGATTCTCTGTGCAGGAGAGAAAGTTAATTAGAGTGAAAAGAAAGAAACTCAAGATACACACTTCCATCTAAATCAAATATAATTTTATGGACAATGTCACAAAGGAGGGATGAAAGAATTCATCTACATTTCCTGGAAAGCATCTAAAATTAAAGGATGTTGAGGAATAATCATTTGTCTCATTTGAAATAAAATGTCAGCCGATCCTCAGAACTATTCATTAACTCTGTTACAGAAACAATTTTTACATCATATTGCCATAGACAGGGAGTTAAAGACATCCTTATTCGTTGGTACATGAAGAGATTTGGTAACAGCTGCGTAGTGGTAGAATCCTCTGGTCTATATATAAACTTTCTCACAGGGCATGTCTTCTTTAATATTTGATATTGTAGAAAATAAGAATATATTCACTGGATGTGTTCAGGCTTGGTTTTAGGTATATTTGAAGAAATCCTATAAATGGGGCTCGATGATTGAAAGGTTATTCAACTTTAAATCTCATAGGATATATTTACATTTGCTTAGATTCTATTATATCGTGAGTATTGTAGTTACTATAGCTCAGGAGTAGAAAACAAAAAAAGATATTTGTGCATTTCTTGATTTTTAAAGACTGCCATTTGTTGATTTCCTGTAACCTGATTTCTAGGTTAGAAGCCTTACCTTGATGCCTGTATTTGCTTATTATTTGTTGAACTTGTGGATTGACTTCATTTTGCTCATTTGATAGTGTTATCTTATAATTTTATACTTTGCCTCCCAGGCTGACTGTACATGAGCAATATCACCATCTTCACAGAATTTTTTCTCATCGGTATCTCAAGTTCCTGGGAGCTACAAGTTATGCAAGGTCTGCTATTTTTAGTGACTTATCTGGGAGCATTGACTGGGAATCTTGTAACTGTTACTGTTACTGTGACTGACCCTCATCTACACTCTCAAATGTATTTCTTTACAGGAAATTAATCCCTCATAGATTTTTGCTGCATTTCAGTTACTGTCCCCAAATTCATTGTGAATTCTCTGACAGGCAGTAAATTGAGTTCGCTCCCAGCATGCGCTGCTCAGATTTTCCTAGTAATCTTCTTTGCAGTCACAGAGTTGGCCTTCCTCAATGTGATGTCCTATGATCACTATGTTGCCATTTGCCACCGTCTGCACTATAGGCTCACCATCACCCCACATCTGTGCACACAGGCAGCTGGTGGCACATGGGGAAGTGGGTTGGTGTATTCTTCTATCCACACATGCACCATGTTCAGGCTTCCCTTCACAGGGTCGAATGTGATCCATCAATATTTCTGTGATGTGCCTCAAATTTTGAGGATCTTATCTTCAGATGTTCAGTTTTCTGAGTTCACTCTCCTAGCTATAAATGTAGATCTGGGCTTATTATGTTCTGCCTTATTGTTTTTGTCATATAGTAATATACTTTCAATGGTGCTTAGCATGCATTCTGTGGAAGCCCATAATAAAGGCTTATCCACCTGCACCCCACAGTTGACAATTCTACTTATATTTACAGTTTCTGGAATTATTGCTATCTTAGGTCCCATTGCAGATAAAGCAACTCTTAGCAATCTGCTTGCAGGCATGTTCTACCCCATGGTGCCCCCAGTTATAAACACCCTCATCTATGGTCTGTGGAACAGAGAGATTAACACTGCACTAGGCAGAATGTTCCACAAATATTTTGAGTTCCCAAGGAGGGCTTTCTTTGGTTAAAAAACCAAACAACTTAAAAATACAATTTCAAAGAAGTTTACTTTATATTTTAGAAACGTTTTTAAATGTGAATATTTCCTTATAAAATTCTAAAGCTTCCTGGTCTGTACATATCTTATTATTAACATGTAACTGCGCTAGAAAATTGTCATAATTTTTTCATTCTCAAATCTATATTTGTGTAATTCATGTATTATTCTCGAATAGTCTTTCAAATTCTAAAAAATGTTTTGGAAAAATTATTATTATGGTTTAGAGCAAAAAAACAATGTATGGCATCATAAGAAAAAGACCAAACCTTCTATATCAGTGCCTAAACAGGTGACTCTGCTTTTTATGTATTTCCATGGCACTAGATACTGCCACCCTGGAAGAAAATATTGAGTGTTTTGGTTTAGGGAATCATTCTTTGTAAATTTCTCTCCTAGATTCACTCATATGCATGTGTCTGCTCAAAGTAATGAAGTGATTAGAACTAAGAGACAACTAGGGAACTGAGGACTCGACATGGGTATAGCACAGAGACCTGTATTAATGTTGGAATACTTGAGACTTGTTTGCCTCATTCAAAAGGAGCATATAAAAAACTCTGCCCTTTAACACAATATAATTTGCGAGTTTTAGGTTTTATTTATCTCTGTGTAAAAATGTATGCTACATTTGTTTCATTCAAGCTTCTGCATGAAGAAAAATAGGATTCATTAGTTATAAATGGAGTAGATTTACCAATAAATGGTTTTGGATTTGCCTGCAGAACACCAGTCTTTTTAATACAATGTAATTCACTTTTCCCAAAAGTAAGACATAAATGTTATACTCTCAAGATTGAAAGATTTTATTTTTCTGATTCCTAAAGGCTTAGCCAGCATTCTAATAGCCTAAGAATATATTAGGCCCTTTATATCTAAGAATTTCATTCTTTGATGGCTTCCTTTTTAACTCCAGGATCCTATGTAGAAAATGTGTACTTTGTAAGAATTTAAGCTCATTTATATTCAGCTGCCAGTTGTACAATTTACAGAGTCTCATTATGGCTTTGTATGGATTATTCGACATAGAAGCAAGAAGTTAATGATGAACTCAGCCCTCTTTTCATCAAAAGCAATTCTCCCAGGAAAAATCTGAACGTTGCTCACATTCATCCAATGTCTGAAATATAAACTTATATTTTCAATGTTTTGACAATTGAGGGAACCATCATATTTCTTCTTAAAATTTAATTGTTCCTACCTGAGTTTTCTTCCTAGCTGTTTCCTGAGTAAAAGCATCACTGACTGATTTTATAGTCAAGTAACAACTTTACAAATATTAGTTATACACTTTCTGAATCTTTGCATATTTGAATATGTATGTCTTTATATTTCACCATGTCTTATTTATGTTTATATTCACATGTATAATTTCTGTCAGTTAATTCCCTCCAAATATTTGACTATCTATATCTATTGAATTCTATTTCTCAGTGGCTCCTAATAAAAATATAATAGTCTTCAGATTCTAGTTCTTTCATTTTCTTGATATTGTTATTTTATTTTATGAATTTCTTGATATTTGATATTTCTAAGTGTGTGTTTTAATGTGTCTGGCATGTAGTACATTATCTTAATGAGAAAACTTAAGTTTTCTGTTTCTGAAAATATTTTCTATGATTTTGTTTATGTAATATTTAATCACCAATTTAATTTTTTTCTCAGGAATAGTATGGTCATTTATTTTGTCCATATTTTCAACATAATTTTATTATACATATATATTAGGAGAAATATTCTTCAAGTTTCCTTCAAATATATGAAATGAACTTCTGATTAAAGAAATTCTGTACACACATTTAAAGTCTCCTAGTACTTTTTCTCTCTTTAATCTGTAATATATATTTCTCAGCACAATGCAGATGGAAAATTATCATTTATTTCTTTGAATGTATTAGACATCTTAAACTGTCACACTGTCCCATTTATTGTCTCAACATACTTGTGGCCACTTAAAAATGACAACTTTATGAGTTTTTAGGGGATGGGGATAGAGGGAGGAGAAAGTCTGTCTGAGCAGCTGTTTCCCAGCCAGTATTCCCAAGGTGGTACAGGGCCAGGAGCCCCAGAGCTCAGACTTCCCTGGAAGGAGAGACAATAGCTGGAAATCTACAGCCAGGCAGTCTGGATATCTGTCCTGCCAGCAATGACATTGCTTCTGAGCTGGAAGCAGCTTAGCAAAGGTTGTGATGGTGGTGGTGGGGTGTTGTTGTCACTTTAGGCTGTTGTCTCTCTGCAGTTTTATCTTGGAAAGCCCTACTGTGGCACCTGGACACACACACACAAGAGGCCATACCATTGCCCCACCATAGAGCTGAGTGCTTATGGCATGGGACAAATGGCCCTCTGGCCACCTGTCAACACCCTGAGAGGTTTGAAACTTCTGCCACTGCACTCAGCTCTAATATGGCTGCTACTTAAGTCTGTGCAGAATGAGGCCTCTTCGGTGTAGGACAATGTGGGGTTGGACCACCCCTGCCTTCTCTGTAGTGGACACTATTGCAGTCTTGGTGGTTGTCACTCTCAGGGCACTCTCATGGGTGTACAGGATGTAACTTAACCCCCAAAGTGAAACTTTCCCTTGCTAATTTCTACAGGATGTTAAACATTGATGTTTTAACAAGTTTTGGGGCAATATGTCTACGAAGGCCAGGGACCTATTTATAGTTGCTCAGCTCATGGGTTCCCCAACTTTCTGTGATCCCACTGTTTGGGAGCCTTAAGTAGTGAGGGGGAACTCCTTTAACAGCCTTTCTAAAACCCCTCTTTTGGCTGAGTAATCTGACCCATCCTTATGTACTGCCCAGGAGTCAGGGCTAGTTTCCCCTTGGAACACAAAACTAATATTCCTACTCCATGAGCAAAGAATGTCACCTATCCCTTGTAGAATTTCTGCAGAGCACTGGCATGGCTGGAGAAATGGCCCAGGATCTACTAACATCCCTCAGAGAGCCCCATGGATTCCACCACCTTCTTCCATACCTTCCCCACTGCATCTTCTGGTTTTCCAGAACAGCATCGTGCTTAATTGGTAACCCTGCTCCCTGTGCCAATTTTATTAAGAGCTGAGTTCAGCTGCCAGGTGTCAAAAGTAGCTGATTTAAATACTGAAAGCCGAAATGTTAGTAACAAGTGAGGTCTTTAGTCACTTACTGTGATAATATAAGCAGGAGGGTAAACAGGAAAGACAGGGACTTAACCATGTCTCATTATGCTGTGGAAAGCTGGCCCTGGAGGAGGGACAGAT
This sequence comes from Cabassous unicinctus, assembly GCA_029593785.1. NCBI lineage: Eukaryota > Metazoa > Chordata > Mammalia > Cingulata > Chlamyphoridae > Cabassous > Cabassous unicinctus. The sequence continues at coordinate 14,147 of JAQZBX010003098.1, forward strand.
GGATCAGCACAGACTTGGGGATCAACACACTGCTTGGGAATGCCAGACCAAAGGCTCCTGGAATTTTATAGACCCTGGGGGTAGGGTTGTAAAATACTGAGTACTGAGAAGGAGAGAGAGAGAGAGTGCCCTCAAGGTCTCTACATTAAGGAATTCTCAGCTGAGGCTCCTGATCAGAGGCTCTTAATGTAGGCACCTGGGGGAGGAATGCAGCTGTGCTGAAGAGCAAGCCTGGCCAGGGGGCCTGAGTCCTTGACCGCAACTTCCTTCAGAGACTGCAACACACTGGCTGGGAGACATCTGTTGTGGTGAGGGCAGCTTCACTTATGTGGACTGGCAGGTAGAACTTTTGTAATTGTCTATGATGAGGAATGAAGAAAACACTCAGTTTTTTAAAAATGCTTTTTTATTTTATTTTTTAAAGATACTTAGATTACATAAATGTTACATAAAAAATGAAGGGAATTTCCATATGCTCCACTCCCTACCTTTCCCAAACTTTCCCACATTAAAAACATCCTTCATTAGTGTGGTAGATTTGTTGTAATTGATGAACACCTATTGGACCATTGCCACTAAGTGAGGATTATTGTTTACATTATAGTTTAACTTCTCTCCCACACAATTTTGTAAGTTATAACAAGATAAATGATGGCCTGTACCTGTCATTGCAATGTCACTCAGGACAATTCCAATGTCACAAAAATGTCTCCATATTACACCTGTTGTTCCCTGCTCCCTCCACTCAGAATCTCCAGTGACCACTGCCTCCATATCAATGAGAAAAGTTCTTCCATTGCTAGAATCACAATAAGTCTACACTAAAATAACAGTAAGTCTACTCTAGTCCATCGTTCATTCCCCAGTCCTGAGGATTCTGGGATGGTGATGCCTAATCTGCCTCCAATTGAGAGAGGGCTTAGATCCCATGGGGCTTGCAGCTGTAGAGTCTCTCTGTTCCTTGGGATGATTGCCGTCCATCATCATCTCCTTGTTAGTTGTCCTGGGTGAGTCCAGTGAATTGGAGATTGAGTGTTGCAACTATGTTGAGATTCAGGGCCCAACCGGCATGCGCACAGCTCAAAGATTTAAGTCTCTTGGACATAAACCTATGGACCCTAATACTAACTTTAGGTTCAAATAGAAGGGACAGAAGAGCCATGTGTAGGAAAACCATAACTGGGTCCAACTCTGCATATTGGGAAGCATAGACTCCAAAGTAGGGCCACTGGCAGGGTGCCAAAATTTTGAGCCATCAGCCCTGCCTATAGTGTCTGGCTATCTCCAGAGCCCTCAGGAGCCCCACTATTTGGGGCAATATTTACTGTAGCAGTCAATGAGATCCTGCTGAGTTGTGCATAGGCATAATCTCTGGCATGACCTCCCAACTCACTTTGAAGTCTCTAAGCCATATAAACTATTTGTCTTTACACTTTCCCCCTTTTGTTCGATGTTTTTTTCCCAGTTGCATTGCTAGTTGGTGCTTGGTAGTAATCCCTTGGTGCCAGGGAGGCTCATCCATGGGAGTCATGTCCCATGCCAGGGGGAAGGTAATGCATTTATATGCTGAGTATGGTTTAGAGAGATGCCACATTGGAGCAAAATGGAGGTTTCCCAGAGGTAATTCTTAGGCAACCTATAATACTAGCCTATGTCTCAAATTCAAAACAAAAGGTTCATAAGTACACTCATCAATATCAAAGGCATTTCACAATGGTCCATCCTCCTTCACAAGGTCACTGTTCCTGTACTCAGGGATTATTGCTGTTCCATTAGGGAATGTGGCAGAACTCCCCAGGATGGGAATTGGATATGCTTTTGGTTATTGTGTCGATCTCCACCCACTGTGGCAGTGCCTCATGAACAGCTGAACTCATTCATATGCCTTATACTTATGCCCCAGGTGAAACTACTCCCATGTATCCCCCCATCACTGGCATCCCACATCAATGATTCTCCCCACCACAGTTTTAATGCTTCTGTGATCCAAAACTTCTTAAAAAATGAAATCAACAAAATAATGAAATAAAATTAGTAAGAAAATGAAATAAAAATGATTGTTTTAAAAATGACAAATGCAATACAAAAAATTAAAAAAGAATTTGAAATAAAAATAAATAAATAAAGTTAAAAAAATGAATTTTGGCATTATGTCTTTTATAGGATCTTTTATAGGATCTTTTGTCTTATATGTATAGTGACATTTTCTTCCATTTATTCCCCCAGTATCTTATTTTTTCATTTTATCTTCAAAGAGCTTTAAGTTACAGAAAAGTCATATACAGAACATAGGGGGATTCCCATATACCCAATATCCTCCCCACATTCCTCTTTCCCCAATTAATAACATTTTACACGTGCATGGTATATTTGTTACAATAGATGTACAACTTTTGAAGCATTGCTACTAACCATGGTCAGTGATTTACATTGTGTTTTACATTTTGGGTCATACACTTTTATATACTTTGATGAAATTTAACCTTGTCTGTATTCATCACTGCAAGATCATGTAGAACAATTCCAATGTCCCCAAATTCCCCTATGTTCCATCTATACTATTTCTTCCTCCCCCTCCGCTCAGGACCCATGGCAAGACCAAGCTTCTCTCCTTGAAGAACAAGATTCATAGTTACTTGCAACAATATTGAGGGCTTGACATACTTGCCTTTCCTCCCCTATTAGGCACTGCCTATGCTCTTGATAGACTCCCACCCCTCTATTTAAGAACATAGCAGGACCCCCCTGCGTGAGAGTACACTTTTCCATTCATTGTGTGTGTCTCCACCCACTGCTACAATGCACTATGACGGGATGAACACTCACATAATTCCTAGAACCCTGCCCCAGGTGTGCTCTGTCCTGCATACCCCTCACATCAAACACACTAAACCAGTAACCCTCCCCTGCTGTATTTGTCAAATAAAAATTTCTTGGCATTGTAGTTTCAACCACAAATCCCCAGAGTTCATCTGCTCCCATCTCCAACCCTCCCCACAGTTCCATGGAAGTGCAAAACCCTACCCTACCCCCCTCAAAGACCAGTACCGCTGAATCCAATAGCATAACTGTACCACTTTCATGCCCATCCACTGCAAAACTACACCATCCCACCTTAACATAGATTTTGCCCATATAAACATTGGCTCCCAACCCTCTACTCCCTTTCTGTCTCCTGTAAACCTGTCTTCCATATTCTGCCTCTGTGAGTCTGCTCAATTTGCTTAATTCATATCAGTGAGGTCGTGCATTATTTGTCTTTCAGTGCCTGGCTTGTTTCACTCAAGATAAGGTCTTCAAGATTCATCCATGTTCTCTTGTGTGTTAATATTGCATTCCTTCTTACAGTTCAGTAATATTCCATTGAATGTATATGCCCCAGTTTGCTTATCTGTTCAACTGTTGATGGACATTTGGGTTGTTTCCAATTTTTGGAAATAGTGAAAAACGCTGCTATGAACATTGGTGTGCATATATCTATTAATGTCCCTGTTTTCAATCCTTCTGTGTATAGACCCAGTAGTGGGATGCTGGATCCTGTGGCAGTTCTATATTTAGCTTCCTGAGGAACCGCCAAACTGTCCTCCACAACGATTGCACCGTTCTGCACTCCCACCAGCAGTGGATATGAGTTACCATTCTTCCACATCCTCTCCAATAATTGCAGTCAGTCCTCTGTTTTTTAATAGCCGCCAATCTAATGGGTGTAGATTGATATCTCATTGTAGTTTTGATTTGTATTTCCGTAATAGCTAATGATGCTGAACATCTTTTCATGTGCTTTTTGGCCATTCATATTTCTTCTATGGAGAAGTGTCTTTTTAAATCACAGTCCATTTTTAAAATGGATTGTTTTTCTTTTGATTTTCGAGGTGTAGTATTTCTTTATATGTGGTGCATATTAGGCCTGTATCAGATATATGGTTACCAAATATTTTCTCCCATTGAGTAGGCTGGGTTTTCCCTTTCTTAACAAACTCCTTTGAGGTACAAAAGTCTTTAATTTTAATGAGGTCACATTTATCTATTTCATTGCTTGTGCTTTGGGAGTAAAGTTCATAAAATCATTTCCTAATACAAGATCTTGTAGATGCTTCCATACAATATTGACCAAGATCTTTATGTTCTTGCTCTTATATTTAGATCTTTGATCAATTTTGTGTTAGTTTTTGTATAAGGTGTGTGAGATGGTGTTTCTCTCTTATTCGTTTGGATTGGGCCTCCGGTTCTCCAAGTACCTTTTGTTGAAGAGGCCATTCTCTCCCATTTCAGTGGCCTTGGTAGCCTAGTCAAATATCAGTTGACTGTATATGCCTAGTCAAATATCAGTTGACTGTATATGTATATTCCTGTAAATAATCCATCTTGTTGGCATACAATTTTTCAAAGTATCCTCTTTATTTCTGTGGTGTCAGTGGTGATATCCCCTTCCTCATTTCTTATTTTATGTATTTGTATCTTCTCTCTTTTTTTCTTTGTTAGTATAGTTAATGGTTAGTCAATTTTATTAATCTTCTCAAAGAACTAGTTTTTGATTTTGATTATTTTTTTTCTAGTGCTTCCTTTTATTCAATTTCATTTTGCTCTGTTCTAACCTTTATACTTTCATTCTTTCTATTTCCTTTGAGGTTAATTTGTTGTACTTTCTCTAATTCCCCCAGGTGTGCACTTAGGCCTTTAATTTTAGCTCTTTCTTCTTTTTTAATGTCAACATTTATGGCTATGAATTTCCCTCTCAGTACAGTTTTTTTTGCATCCCATAGGTTTTGATATGTTATGTTGTGATTTTCCTTCATTTCAAGGTAGTTTCTGATTTCTTTTCCTCCTTGACCCACCAATTCCCTAAGATTGTGTTGTTTAACTTCCATATCTTTGTGCCTAATTGGCTTCTCTCCCCCTTACTGATTTCAAGCTTCATTTGATAGTGGTCTGAGAAATTACTTTGTATAATTTCAATGTTTCTGAATTATTGATAGATGTTCTGTGACCTAGCATGTGTTCTGTCTTGGAGAATGATCCATGTGTGCTCGAGAAGAATGTGTATCCCACTCTATGTCATTGTAATGTTCTGTATATGTCAACTAGGTACAGATACTCTAATGTATTAGTCAAGGTATCTGTTTCTTTATTGATTCTCTGTCAAGATTTTCTGTCTAATGGTTATAATGGTTTATTTAGTCCTCCAGTATAATATTTGAGTCATCTATTTCTCCACCTCCTTTTATCAATTTTTGCCTCATGTATTTTGAGGCACCCTGGTGAGATGCATAAATGTTTATGATTGTTTTTTCTTCTTGATAGATTACCCATTTTTAAAATATATAGTAGCCTTCTTTGTCTTTTATAATAGTTTTGCATTTAAAGTCTATTGGTCTAATATTAGTATAGCTACTCCCACCCTTTTTTCTTTATTTTTTGCATGTAAAATTGTTTTCCAACCATTCACTTTCAGCCTCCTTGTGTCTGTGGGTCTTAGTGGAGTTTCTTGTAGACAGCATTTAGATGGGTCATGTTTCCTTATCCATTTTATCATACTGCATCTCTTGATTGTGGAGTTTAAGCCATTAACCTTCAATGTTATTATTGTAAAGGAATTACTTACATTGGCCATAATTTCATTAGATTTATGAATGCCATATGTGGTTTTATTTCTCTTTTTATCTTTTTATCTATTCTTGCACTCTCCTACTCTCTCTCTTCTGCCTATTCCTTTCAGCCTTCAGAATTCCCTTTAGTATTTCTTAAAAGGTAGATTTCTTATTGACAAACCCTCTTAATGTCTCTTTATCTGAGAATATTTTGAACTCTCCCTCATTTTCTAATACCAGAATTGCTGGATACAGAATTCTTGGCTGGAATTTTTTTTCTGTAACTCCTTAACTATTTCATACCACTTTCTTCTTGTCTCCATGGTTTCAGATGAAAAAATGAGCACTTTATCTTATCAAATTTCCCTTTTGTTTGATGGATCTCTTTTCTCTTGCTGCTTTCTGTGTTCTCTCTATGTTTTGAGCATTGGACAATTTGACAAGTATATGTCTTGGGGTAGGCATGTTGGGATTTATACTGTTCAGTTTGTGCTGTGTTTCTTGGACTTGTATGTCCATGTCCCTCAATAGGTTTGGTAAATTTTCAGCCATTATTTCCTCCAACACATCTTCTGTCCCCTTTCCCTTTTTTGTGTGTGTGTGGGGGGATGCATATAATGCAGATGTTTGTGTGTTTTGTGTTACCATTCAAATCCCTAAATCCCTGTTGAATTTTTTCTATCTTTTTTTCTCTCTTTTCTTCTACCTGTCTGATTTCACCTGTACTGTCTTCCACATCATTGATTCTTTCCTCTGCCTATTCAAATCTGTTGTTATGTGCTTCCAGTGTATTTTTGATTTCTTGCATTGTGCCATTCATCATAATCATGTCTTTTATCTTTGTATGTATGTTTATAATTTCTTCAGTATGTTCTCCCAGTGTCTTCTAAATATCCTTAATCTCTTCCTTCACTTCAATAAGTTGATATTTGTTTGGATATCTCTGATGAGTTTTTCCATGTTTTGCATCTCCTTCTTGTTTTTAGGTTTTTTTTTCCATTAGACTGGGCCATGTCTTCATATTTCTTAGTATGGCTTGCAGTTTTTTGTTGGTGTCTAGGCATCTGTTTATCTTGATGGGTTTTTTTCAGTTGATTAGCTTCTCTCTCTACTCCAGGGTCTTATTTTGTTGTTATTTTTGTTTGTGTGGTAAGGTTTCACTTTGACACTTCATTCTTTTTATTCTATTTCCTTGCTGTTGTCTTTTTTCCAGTTTGTTGTTTTGGCTTCTTCATCTCTCTTTCCCTCACTCTCATGGGAGTTGTGAAGCAGTGTCCTGGTCTTCTCTACCCCAAAGAAGTTCCATTGCAGCGTTTAGCTCTTTTTCCATTGTTTTAGTGAAAGCTGAGCCTTATCTGCCTGACCTGATGGCCAATTTCCCAAAATACAATAAAATTTTAAAAGTACGTAGTATCAAATAGTATACTGATGCAAATTACAATTTGGTTCTTTCTCTGTAAAAGTGACAATATTTCTTACATCATTATTCTGTTTTAATAGAATGCTATAATGAGTTTCATCCTGTCTAGTCAGTAAACAAGGGAGAAAGTCTGTTTTATTAAAATAGCTTCTTGTACTTTATTATGTCCTTGGTTAAGAAAGATGCATCTTCTAACGTTTAACAGAACATAATGCTCAAATCTAATAAATTTTAACACTTTGCTTTCTCAAAATCAAACCCAAGAAATTATCTTTTTATTTCAAGCTATTGCAAAAATAAATTGTTCCTTCAACTTGAAAAAGGTGAAGTAATACAAGTAGTTAAGTTCATTTAATATGTTATAAGTTGAATAGAAAGTGTTTAGAAAGTCTATGAAAATTAAAAGGAATTTTCTAACCTGTTCATCAAAGTTTTATGGGTAAAATATTCATATAAATACTTAAAGATTGTTTAAAATCCCTAGAGATTTAACAATGTATCCTGCATAATATTATATAACAGTATAATGCTGTCATTCATGGTTTTAGTTATTTTAAAGATGTTATATGTCACAGAAACAACCTCTCCAATTGGGAATCAAGAGGCAATGCTTTGGCACATATCATCTAATTTCTCTGGCCTCTGCTGAGGAAGCAGCCATAGGGGCCATAAAAAGAGTGGTCCTCATGGGCTTGCCACAAGGTGGTGCTTGAGAGTAGATTATCATGAGTTAAAGTAACACCACCACTGTATGCAACAGTCCTAGACATTGCTGATTTATTGCATGAGATAAGTATGCAGTTTTGTCACTATAGCTTTGATCTACATCATGTTGCTGCTTTCTTTAGTATTTCCTTAGACAAATCAAGTAATCCTGTATTTGCCTTCATGTGGTAAGTCCAACAGTGGACTTGTATAGTGCTTCCCCAAGGCTATATGCATACCCCAACCATCTGTCATGACCTCATGGCAAATGATCTAGTGGCATGGAAAAAAACCTGTAGCTGTAATGCTATTTCATTATATTGATGATATTATGTTTACCAGTAGTTCTCTTTCAGAATTAAAAGAAGCATCAGAGACAATAGAATCTTATCTTGAGAGCTAGGGATGAGCAATCAATCATGACAAACTGCAAGACACTGGCTGTTCTGTCAAAATTTTTTATGTTGTTTGGCTGGGTAAAACAAAGCTGTCTGCTTTGCTGTGATTGATGAAGTACAATGTTTTTCCACACTACAAACTCCAAAACACTTAATGGCTTTTCTTGGGTTGTTGGGGTACTAAAGACTGTTCATCCTTCACTTAGCTCAAAATTTGAAAGCATTGTGTTAAGCAGAGAAGGTTGTACATGGGAGTGGGAGGACCCCAAGCAGGCTGCTTTAGAAGAAGAAAAGAAGGGAATAACACAGGTTGACTCAAGCACCATGGGGGGGGTGTGAATCCTGACTTACTCTGTGAATTGGATGTGGCCAAAATTGATATTAGCTTTTGGTGTGATTTTTGGCAAAGGCAACATTCTAAGAAAGTACCCCTTGGGTTTTGGTCACAAGTATGGGAAGGGGCTGAATTATTACATAGCCCCTTATAGAAGCAGCTATGTGAAGCATACAATGCCTTCATTCTGAAGACTGCTATCACTATCCAGGGGTGGATTACAGATACTGGGAAAAGACCTTATTCAATCATTGCACAAATTAGTACCTTAACAAAGTGGAAAGCTTACCTGCCACAGCCTTGTGTCTTTAACACTAGTCCATTAAGTACCAAAATACATAAAATCCTAGGCCCAGTGCCTTATGTGGGAGATTCTTCAGCCCAAATTTACAATCCCCAAGGTGGCTGTTGAAGAGCCCAATAAAGAAGGCATAGAAACAGTTTCATAGAATTCATGATACATGGACTGTTCAACTACTTGACAGCCTCCTGCATGGACATCTGTGGCTGTGTGCAATCTAGCACTGACAGTATTTGGTGGGAAACCAGCACCACGCAAAGCAGTCAATGGACTGAATTAAGAACTGTGTGGATGGTTACAGTGCATGAACCCACAGATGCATTAACAATCTCTATTGATAGTTGGGCAGTGTACAAAAGCCTTACCACCTGGATGGCAACTTGGAAACAAGAACAATGGTCATTCCAGAGGTTACACTTATGCACATCTCTGCAGGAATTTATTGACTGCCACAGTAAATATTGCTTTAAATAGTGGGGCTCCTGAGGGCACTGGAGACATCCAGATGCTATATGCAGGCCTGACAGCTCAGAAGTTTGGCACCCTGCCAGTGGGCCCTATTTTGGAATATATGCTCCCCATTGTGACAGAGTTGGACTCAGCTGTGGTTCCCTATACCTGGCTCTTTTGCCCCTTCTATTTAAACTTATTGTTAATATTAGAATTGATAGGTTTATATCCAAGAGACTTAAATCTTTGGGCTTTCCATATGCCAGTTGGGCACTGAATCTCAACAAAGTTGCAATACCTACTGTCCAGTTCATTGGACTCACCCAGGATAACTAACAAGGAGATGATGATGGACATCAATTATCCCAAGAAACAGAGAGCATCTGCAACTGCCGGCAAGATAGCTCTAAACATCTGCCCCATGGGATCTAAGCCCCTCTCAATTAGAGGTGGAGAAGGCATCACCATCCAAGAATCCTCAGGATTGGGGAATGAACAATGGACTAGAGTGAACTTACTGTTATTCTACTGTAGACATATTATGATTCTAGTAATGGAAGAGCTTTTATCATTGATGTGGAGGCAGTGACCACAGTAGATTCTGAGAGGGAGAGGGAAAAATAGGTATAAAATGGGGGCATTTTCAGATCACTGGAATTGTGCTGGGTGATGTTGCAATGACAGATACAGGCCATTACATATCTTGTCATAACTTCCAAAATTGTGTGGGAGAGAGTTTATATTATAATGTAAACTATAATCCAAACTTAGTGACAATGCTCCAATAAGAGTTCATAAATTGTAACAACTCTACCACAATAATGAAGATGCTGTTAATATGGGAAAGTGTGGGAGGGTAGGGTTTGGGGCATATGGGATCCCTTATGTTTTTTATGTAACATTTATGTAATCTAAGTATCTCTTTTAAAAAATTTTTAAAGGATATTTAAAAAATAAAGTAAAATAATAAATATATCATATTCATGTTTCTCTCCATGTAGAAATATCTCCGAATAAATATATATGTGTATCTATATTTATCTATATATCTGAAACTCAGTATAACTATATTTCTATATATTATATTTGTCTCCAAATTTATACATCTCTCTATATAATTTATCTTCATTTTTCTTTTTGATTTCTGGAATTTATTAGAATATTCTGGATAAGAGTTTTTTGTCAAATATATATCCATATATATTTTTTTTTTTTTCAAAAATTGTTACCTATCATATGGCTAACCTTTTGAATGTGGTATTGTGGTCTTTTGATAATCACATGATTTTAATTTTAGTATAGTCAAATTTATCAACACTTTCCTACATAGTACTTGATATCATGTGTGTTCCTTGGAAATGTTTCTTCCAAGGTAGAAGTCTAGCATTGATTTAATGATTTATTTGGCCTGGAATACAATGTTGAGCTCTTGGTAAAGACCAAAGGGAAGTTAGTGAGCCATTGTTGAGTCTGAATTACCTGCTTGAGGAAAGTGCCCTGGGGACTAAGTGTCTGCCTCACTTGACTGATAAGTTAATATAAATTATCGGCTGCTTCTGACTGACAGAGAATGCCAAACTCAGGGATTTACAATTTCAGTCCAAGAGTTCTATATAATTCAGAGCCCAGAATAAGACAGGGATTTCTCAGGAAAATATAAAACAGGCTAATCATTTCAACAGCAAGAAGATAATGCAGAGATATGGTGAAACAAGTTTTGGAGAACTAAAACAATTGAAGAAATACCAACTCCAGGGAGCAACTACCAAGCCCCAGGTCTGGAATAACAAAAATATAAGATTAGAATAATCAAAATTAAAGGGAATATTTTGTTCTTCAATGGAAAACTATGCAATAGTTTATATCACATCTTTTATCACTGTCTAATTCAAGCCTTTCAATGTCTTTGAACTTTGTAAATTATAGAAAAATGCTAGCAAGACAAAAACAAAAAAGTGGCTATAAGCCTGCAAATTCTATTAAGTGGAAATACTATTGACTTTCCTCCCCTACTCTGGAAGATGATGATTTTGCCACATTTGCACATTCATTTCAATATTACCGATTGATGAACATTTGAGACCTATGGATTCTCTTTGAACTCTTGTTGAAGAGGTTTATGAAATTTTTAAAGTCATTCAGAGGAGAGATGTCTTAGATAAAATAGAGACCTCTGAAGGGGAAATAAGTGTTGTTTTATAGGAGTAATGGATTTAAATCCCTGCAGACTTCTCTGAGACTTTTAATATTACTAAAGAGATCAGGATATTAGTCAAAGAAATAAAGGAGAGCAAAGAAACAGCTATTCATTAAAACTTTCAGGTTGATGAAAATATTCTATATGCACTATCCAATGTGATAGCTATTAGGCAAATTGCATTATTGAGTAGTTGAAATATAGTTATTTTAATTGAATAAATGAATTATTAATTTTATCTAATTTAAATTAATTTAAATTGCCATCACTAGCTCCTGCCATATTGGACAGCAAAGTAAGAGAATGCCATTTCTGAATAGTATAAATAATATTAAAATTCTGCAAATCTTTTTCAAGGACAAACTGTGACACATGGTAATGATTAACATAATCTCAAATAATACAATTAATGGTGAAACTGTCTCTATCTTCAATATCAGCCCTGCTGCCATGTGGATCTGATCTTTGTTTTGGAGAAAGTGGCCAAATATGATGACATCAAGAAGGTTGTAAAATAGGCACCATATGTCTCCTGGAATGGCCTCCTGGGCTACAATGAGGACCAGGTTGCCTCCTGAAACTTTAACAGTGACAGGAAATCTAACAATTTTGATGCTGGGGCTGGCATTTCCCTGAGCAAACACATTGTCCAGGTCATTTCCTGGTACAACAATGATTTAGGCTATAGCAACAGGGTGGTGGACCTTATGGTGCACATGACCTCCAAAGATTAAGAACCCCTGGACCACCAACCCCAGCAACATCATGAAAGGAAGTGTGAAGTAGTCAGCTGCTGGGGAGTCCTGTCCTAACTTGATCATACATCCTCCACAGTTTCCATACCAGACCCCCTGAAGAAAGTTAGAGGCTCAGAGGGCCCTACCTTGTCACGTACCATCAATAAAGTACACTGTACCCAGCCAAAAAAATAATAGTTAGCAGAATTGATGAAGGACTCCAGAAAATTGAAATAAGGAGAAAAATTTATAGATACCTAAGTACCTCATCTAAACCCACCTATAGCCTTAGGTGCTAAAAAAGTGGTTAGATTCACAATGAAGGGATATTATGTTCAGTTATTTGCCCTTATGTTTGTTACTGCTGTTATTGTTGTGATTGTGTATTTTCTTTAATTTTAATACTTAAAATAAAATACCAAAATAATAGAGAAAAGCTAGTAATTACTCTAGACTACATATCCTAAAATTGTTACTAAACTGCTAAAAAGTAAGGTAAAGAAAATATCTTCATTTTGGGGCTATTTCTAAATTTTGACTAACTTGTCAATAGTATAAGTAAGCCATATGTTTATAGAACCCAAAGAACAGAGTTAGAATGAAACCTAGCTGGAGGCAGATATTTAATTTATATGAAGAAGAATCTTTAGAAAGAAATTTTTGGGTATTTGAAATAGGTGTAGCTTTTTAGGCATTAGGGTTCACCATATACAAAAATTTTCAAACTACAAAGCAATAGTATTTCACAAACTGGAATGTGAATTTTACATGTTAATACAGAAATATCTTACACAGAATTTTAAGAAGGAAAAAAAAACCTGAATTCCAAAGAGAAAAATGGGCAAAGAGATTTGACTGAAAATTTACAAATTAAATCTTTTAATTTTTTTATTTTTTAAAAGGTACTTAGATTATACAAATGTCAAATAAAAAATATAGCAGATTCCCATATGCCCCACTCCACATGTTTCCCACATTTTCCCACATTAACAACATTCTTCATTAGTGAGGTACATTCATTGCTATTGATGAACACATTTTGAAGCATTGTCACTAAGCATGGATTATAGTTTATGCTGTAGTTTACACTCTCTCCCACCCAATTCTGTAGGTTATGGCAAGATTTATAATGTCCTATATCTGTTATTGCAATGTCATTCAGGAAAATTCCCAAGTCCCAAAAATGCCCCTGTATTACACCTCTTTTTCATTCTCCCCACCCTCAGAACCTCCAGGGGCCACTGCCTCCACATCAATGATATAATTTCATGCATTGCTAGAATCACAATAATTCTATACTAGCATACCTGTAAGTCTATTTTAGTCCATAGTTCATTCCTCAATCCTAAGGATTCTGGTATGGTGATATCCACTCAACCTCTAATTGAGAGGGGACTGTGATCCCATAGGGCCAATGGATGAGACTCTCTAGCTTAAAGTTGTAGACTCTCTTGATTCCTCAATGTAATACACCACATAAAAAGATCAAAGAAATAATCCACACGATCATTTCTATAGATGCAGAACAAGCATTTGATAAAATACAGCAACCTTTCCTGATAAAAACACTACAAAAATAAGAATAGAAGGAAACTTCTTTAACATGATAAAGGGTATATATGAAGAACCTACAGCTAACATCTTATTCAATAGTGAAATCCTAAAATCTTTCCCTTAAGATTGGGAACAAGACAAGGATGCCCACTTTCACCACTTCTATTTAATATTGTGTTAGAAGTACTTGCTAGAGCACTTAGGCAAGAAAAAGATATAAAAGGCCTCCAAATTGGAAAGGAAGAAGTACAAATTTCACTATTGCCGATGACTTCATCCCATACATAGAAAGACCTGAGAAATCTACAACAAAGCTTATAGAGCTTATAAACGAGGTCAGTAAAGTTGCAGATTATAAGATCAACGTGCAAAAATCGATAGGATTTTTGTACACCAATAATGAGCAATCTGAGCAGGAATTCCAGAAAAAAATCCCACTTACAATAGCAACTAAAATAATCACATACGTAGGAATAATTTTAACTAAAGATGTAAACAATATATGGAGAAAACTATACAACACTGTTAAAGGAAATCAAAGAAGAGTTAAATAAATGGGAGAATATTCCCTATTCATGGATAGGAAGACTAACATTATTAAGTTATCTATCCTACCCAAACTGATCTACAGATTTAATGCAATACCCCTAAAAATCACCAAAGCATTTTTTACTAAGTTGGAAAAACTGACTATGAAATTTATCTGGAAGGGCAAGAAGCCCTGAATAGCCAAAGACATATTGAAAAAGAAAAATGAAATTGGAGAAATCAAACTACCTGCCTTCAAAAATCATGTGTGGGAGCCCTGTATGATGTTATGCATGTTTGTTTTATAAGATCACGATGTTTACTGAACACTTTCAGTTTATGTATGTTCATGTATGAATGATATACTTCAATAAATTATTTAAAAACAAAAGAAAACAAAACAAAACAAAAAAACAAACATAAAAAAAAGTGGTATGCCCAGAGGAACACATCAGTTTACAAACATAATCAACATCTCTTCTAGGAATTCACAAATAGTACCAAACTGCCACAAGAAGGATGTATTTAATCTAATGTTCAGAAATAAACTAACAGACAAACTTCAGTTTGAAACACTGTCCACTATTAGATGTGAACCAATCTTGAGTTGTAAATGCATCCTTAATTCTGTGATTGTGGCACTTCTGATTGAATTAGTAAATTAAAATTTCACACATAAACAAACAAACAAAAAAACATACTACAAAGCTACAGTGGTCAAAACTGCATAGTATTGGCGTAATGATAGACATATTGACCAATGGAACTGAATTGAGAATTTTGATAAAGATCCTCACATATACAGTCAACTGATATTTGACAAGGCCACCAAGTCCATTCAAATAAGAGAGAATGGCCTATTCAACAAATGGTGCTTGGAGAACGGGATATCCATATCCAAAACAATGAGAGAGGAACACCATCTCACAACTTATACAAAAATTAACTAAACATGGATCAAAGATCTAAATATAAGAGACAAGACCATAAAGACCTTGGAAGATAATGTAGGGAAGCATCTATAGGACCTTTTAATAGGAAATGTTTTCATGAACTTTACACCCAAAACATGAGCAATGAAAGAAAAAATAGATTAATGGGACCTCCTCAAAATTAAAAAACTTTTGCACCTCAAAGGAGTTTGTCAAGAAAGTGAAAAAGCAGTCTACTCAATGGGAGAAAATATTTGGTAACCTTATATCTGAAAGGAGCCTAATACCCCGCATATATAAAAAAAACCTATACCTCAAAAACAAAAAGAAAAACAACCCATTTAAAAAAATGGGCAGGTGATTTGAATAGACATTTAGCCAGAGAAGAAATACAAATGGCTAAAAAGCACATGAAAAAATGCTCAGCATCACTAGCTATTAGGGAAATGCAAATCAATATGACAATGTGATATCATTTTACACCCTGACAGCTATAATAGACTGACAGCTATTAAAAAAAAACAGAGTACTACAAGTGTTGGAGAGGATATGCAAGAATGGGAACCCTCATCCACTGCTGGTGGGAATGTAGATTGGTGCAGTCACTGTGGAGGACAATTTGTTGGTTCCTTAGAAAACTAACTATAGAACTGCCATATGATCCAGCAATCCACTGCTGGATATATACCCAGAAAAACTGAAAGCAAGGAGACAAACAGATATATGCACACCAATGTTCATAGTGGCTTTATTCACTATTGTCAAAACTTGGAATCAACCCAAATGCCCTTCAACAGATTAATGGATAAATAAATTGTGGTACAGACATACAATGGAATATTACTCAATTGTTGGAAGAAATACAGTATTAACACATGGGATAACATGGATGAATCTTGAGGACCTTATGTTAAATGAAGCCAGCCAGGCACTGAAAGAAAAACATTACATGACCTCACTTATATGAATTAAGCAAATTGAGCAGACTCACAGAGCTAGAGCCTGGAAGATAAGTTTACAGGAGACAGAAAGGTAGATGTAGGTTGTCAGCCAATGCCCATATGTGCAAAATCTATGTTAAGTTGGAAATGTGTATTTGTACCGTGGAGAGGCATGACAGTCATGTAATGTTACTTTTAGGTTAACTTGTGCTGGTTGGTCAAGGGGTTAGGTGGGGAGGTTGGGCTGAACTGTCCATGGAACTGGGGGGAGGGTTGGGGGAAGGAGCAGGTGAACACTGGAGATTGGCAGGTACCTGGTTGACACCACAATGTTGAGAATGCTCTGTTGGCAATATGGCAAGTGAGAGCTGCTGGTTTTGGGTGTTGATGTGGGGAGCATTCAGGACAGGGTACACATGGGGCAGGTTTCTAGGGAGCATATGAATGTTCATCTTGCCATAATGTGTTATATCAGTGGGTGCAGATCCACATAATGAGCAGCAAGGCAGTGGACTTCCAATCCTGGGAGTCCCGTTATGTTCTCAAAAAGAAACACAGAATCTCTGGAGAGCATGGGTGGTGCCTAATAGGGGAGGGCAAACCCTATGTCAAGCCTTCAGTGCTGTTGCAAGTAACTATGAATGTTTTCCTTCAAGGAGTGAAGCCTGGTGGTTGCCATGGTTCCCGAGGGGAAGGGGTGAGAAGAATAAAATAGATGGAACAGGGGGCATTTTGGGGGAGATGGAAGTATTCTACATGATCTTGCTATGATAGACATAGGCCATGTTAAATTGCATCAAAGTTTATAAAAGAGTATGGTCCAAAATATAAACCATAATGTAAGCCATTTACCATGGTTAATAGCTGATAGCTATGTTTCAATATTTGTACATCAGTTGCAGCAAATGTACCATTCACATATAAAATATTATTAATAGAAGAAGGGGGAAATTGGGGAGGATGTTGGGTATATGGGAGTTCCCTCTATTCAGTATTCTATTCCGTAACCTAAAACTTCTTTGAGGACAAAATGAAAAATGTTAAAAAAAAAAAAAGTAAGATGTTGAAGAATAAATGGAAGACAATGTTACTGTACATATAGAAAAAGAGATCTGACGATGAAAGGGAAAATGTTAAAAGTTTATGAAATATTTTTCATTCATTATTTTTATTATCCTAAATATTTTTTTATTTTCATTTTTAAATTTTTTTTGTATTTTATTTCTTATTTTTAAAACTATCATTATTTCATTTTCTTATTAATCATGTCTGGCTATTTTATTGGCTTCATCTTTGAAGAAGTTTTGGATCACAGAAGGGTTACAACTGTGGGAGGGGAGGATCTTTGGTGCAAATTGTCAGAGATGGAGGATGCATGGGAGGATGCTCCCCTGGGCATACATATTAGGCATACAAATGTGTTCAAGTGTTCATGGAGCATTGTCATGATGGGTGGAGACTCAAACAATAACTGAAGGAATATCAAATTCCCATCTTGGTGTGTTCTGCCACATTTTCTAATAGATTAGCAAGAATCTCACGAGTACAGGATCAATGACTAATGAAGGAGGATGGTCCATCGACAGGCCCTTAATATTGATGACTGTGCTTATGAAACTTTACTATTGAAATTGAAACTTTGCCTAGTGTAATAGGGTGCCTAGGAATTGCCTCCTAGAAGCCTCCTTGTTGCTCAAATGTGGCAAGTTTCTAAGTCAAACTCAGTATATAAAAACACTACCTTCCTCCCAGTATGAGACATGACTCCTGGAGATGAGCCTCCCTGGCACTGAGGGATTACTACCCTCTGTGCATTCCAGCAATGCAACTGGAAAAAGATCTTTACCAAAAGGGGGAAAATATAAAGACAAATGAGTTTATATGGCTAAGAGACTTCAAAGTGAGTCTGGAGGTCATTCAAGAGGTAGTACTTATGCACAACTCAGCAGGATCTATTTAACTGCCAAAGTAGATACTACCCAAATAGTGGGCCTATTGAGGACTCTGGAACCATTCAGACCCTATATCCAGAGCAGATAGCTCAGGAGTCTGGTGACTTGACAGTGGGCCCTACTTTGAATTTATGTTCCCCAGATTGACAGAGTTAGACTCAGTTGTGGTTTCCCTACACATGGCTCTTCCGTCCTTCTATTTGAACCTACAAATAGTACTAGAGTTCGTAGGTGTATGCTCAGGAGACATAAATCTTTGGGCTTTCCATGTGCCAGCTGGGCCCTGAATCTCAAGGGAGATATACCTATTCACCAGTTCATTGGTCTTACTCTCAACAGCTAGCAGGGAGATGATGATACAAATTAAATCTTACACATGGAATATGTAAAAGGAAAAATTAAATTTAGTAAAGTAATCTGATAATACATCACTGCTTTTCCCTTATGAACAGGAAAAACAATTTCAAAAATAGTTATTTTAAAGCTGGTTAAAAGGCAGTTGAGACAGATACTCTGATACTCTGCTGATATTAGTAGGAATTAATGTTATATTCTAGGAGTTACACATTTTACTATAACATTCAATTTAATGAATCACATTAATTGGCCTGGAGGTTGTATTTTCAAGTATGATTTTAAAAGTCATCATAAATATAAACAAAATTGCATGTAATAATAAATCAAGTGAATCCACCAAGGTCACCAAAAAGAAGATAGAGATAATGTGAGTATTCTATAGGTCATAGAAAAATGTGAGTTGGAATATAAATAGAATAACAAGTAACAGTGAAATGAGCTTATAATTAAGTGGGACACTAAGAATTTATTCTTAAAGTGTAGAAGAATATAAAAGACAGAAGATCAAGAGGAGAATAAGCAAGAGAAAGAGGGAAGGGAAACCATAAATTACAGGATAGAAAGTAGGGATGAAGGAAGGAATTACAGAATAAAGGGGGGGCGTGGAGGAAAGAAAAGAAAAGAAAAGAAGGCAAAGAAATTTGTGGTAGAATATTTAATTTGGAAAAGGAGAACTAGAGTCATAAATATGTGGAGATGAGACATATTCAGAATTATTTCAAGACAGTGATAGATTGTGACTACATATAATAAAACAAACCATTCCTGATGATTTTTTATTCTGAATCTGGATGTTAATAAGAATGTTGTCATTACCAACTTTATACATTCTTAATCCTTAAGTGACCAGAGATCACCACAATTTAACAAATGTTATAGTGTTCTGCTCTGAAATCCACAAGTAATTACTTATTTAGAACCCTTAAAGACAAGTTATGAATATTTATGCATCCCCATTTTAACTGCAGATGCCCTACAAAATAAAATGTACTTCCAGAAATAAAAATTTAAAAATGCTATTTTTGTGACAATCCTAAAAATGTTGGAAACTTGCAATGTATTAAGAAACACTGACAGCGATTGTAAATGATCCAGAATTTGCTCCCAAATAGAGCATCATAATATGAAATTGATACTGGAGGAAGAACTATTTAGTCAAGTATTTTCAAGCTACTCATTTACCACACATTAAATAAGTTAATAAACTTTTGACTTGGTACACTCTTAACATACCACATTGTTAAATTCTGTTGATTAGAAATAGGAAAATAGAGATGTCTCTTTATTTTGAAAAGTTATTCTTTTAAATTAAAATTAAATATCAAAATCAAGTTTTATCACTATCACTTTTCCTAATGCTGTTTTCATGTCCCTGTTTCCTAGACTATAGATGAGAGAATTCAGGGTGGGGGGTAACATCATGTAAAGCACAGATATCAGCAATTTCAGTGAAGATTTGAAATTTTTTGCCAAATATGTAGTACTCCCCTAAAACAGAAACAGCATCACCACGGCAAGATGGGGCAGATAGTTTCAAAAAGTTTTTTGTCTTCCCTTTGCAACTGGAATTCTTAGAATAGTGGCAAAAATGTGAACATAAGAAACAACCACTAAAATGAAACACACAAACACAAAACAACCACTGAGAATAATAAGCGCATCTTCTAAAATATGCTCTCCGAAGCAAGAAAGTGTAAGCAGTGATGGAATATAACAGAAGAAATGATGGATTATGTTGTTCCCACAGAAACTGACAGAGAATGTACCTGCTACATGAGTGGAGCCAAACACATCCACTGAGCCATGATGCTGCCGCCATCTGCACACAGGCACCTCTGTGCATGATGCCCTCATAGTGCAGAGGATGGCAGATGGCAGCATAGTGGTCGTAGGACATCACCATAAAGAGGGCAAACTCTGTGCCAGAGGAAAATACAAGAAAAGCTTGCATGGCACATCCTAGGAAGGAGATAGAATGAACGTTGGTCAGAGAATTCATGATGGATTTAGGGACAGTGGCAGAGATAAAGCAGATATCAAGCAAGAACAAATTTTTCAGGAAGAAATACATGGGAAGTTGGAGATGCTGGTCAATGGTGGTGTCAATGATAATGAGGAGACTCCCCATCACTGCTGCCAGGTAAATGAGGAAGAAGAGTATGGCACAGAGTTTCTGTAGCATCCAGTCTTCAGGGAATCCCATGAGCAAGAATTCCATTAAGATGGTCATGTTGATAAATTTCTCTGGCATGCTGATTCTTCAGAGTGAAAATAGAAAACAAAAACAAAATGCAACATTCTTATTCAGAGGTCTCCACCTGCTCTCATCTGCTAGTGCCTTAAAGCTTTTCTGTTACGAATGGTGTGCTTAGAGTTATCAGTCTACTATGGAGTAATTCTAACATGTGAAAATGATTTCATTTAAAAATACATAGAATGAATAATAGTAATTATAGGAACATTAGTAAATCTGCCTGTGAGCTGGGCATGAACACAGAAGTGCTAAGTCACTTGCTGTGCCTTCAGACTCTGGAAGGCAGAAATAATTGTTTTGGAGCATATTCTGAATATACAGGAGTTAAATTTCTTTACTAAAATGATTAAGAAAATATGTTTTTTTCATACAGTTTTATTTTCTTTCTTTCTTAAAAAAATTCTTAGATATTTGTGGACTCTTCTTGGCCCTCAGCTGAAAATATTTCAATAGGGAAATGCCCTATACTTTCCAGAGCTGTGTAAAATATTGCAGGGAAACTAGGTGACAAAATACAGAAAATATATATTGGTATATCATTAGGTAAATCTGTATTTAAAATCTCTATACGTGTGTGTTGACTTGTGTAAATGTGTGTGCACATATAAGTATTTGCACAAATCTATACAATTAGGTATTATAAAAGAAGAATATGTGTCTGTGTGTGCTTATATTTGAGTGTGCTATTGGAAAACTTTCCATATATCGTATCTAATCCCTCTCTTTACTTCCCCAAAAAGGATAGGAGCTACAATGGTGCAATTAGTATTTCAATTACCAAGTGAAAATATCAGAATGAGAAGATCAGAATCTGATCCAATTTTTTTATGACTTGTACAGGGAAAATATGATCTATTTAATCTATGTAAAAATAAAGAAAAACCAGCATAGATCAGCCTTTCAGATACTAGACTTGGCAAAATGTATTGAACTGAACTGATATGAAAATAGTGCTATTTAAGCATGGAGTCATCTTTGAGTATCTCATCATTCTTAGTTTGAGAAGACAGCAGATGGAATAAACCAACCTACACAGTGTATTTTTAAAATGTAGCATGTCCTTTCCTAGTCTTCTGCCCTCATTTGGGCTAAGAGAATGAGAGAAGCCCAGGGTATAAGGAAGCTATCACTCATAATAGACTGAAATTGGCTCACCATGTAGAAATCAGCAGTATCTCAATTCCATCTCTCACTTAAGAGTATTCTTTATGCTGTGTAGATCTGGAAGCAGAGATTAGAATAATACTATCCATTTTCATACTCACAAAGTGGCCCCTCTTGAGAAATTGAGTCTGGATGAACAGGATTGTATCATATTACTTGTGTACTTTCTGGACACCAATTCAGACTCAAACTGCATTTTCTCTCTTAAGTGTTTAGGTCTAAAAGATCCTAAGATGTATGTATTTCCTAGACTTCTCAAATGACCAATTAAACTGGGATCCAACTTGCCAAAAATGGAGTCCAGTGGCTTGTTTTCCTGTGAGACCATGGATAGCTAGGGTTTTGAAGCTAATGGAGCCCAGATTTTCAATCCAGTGCTGTGAGGGTTAAATTTGTGTGTCACCTTCACTATGTGATGGTGTCCAGTTGCTTGGTTAAACAAGCACTGGCCTGATTGTTATTGTGAAGATATTTTTTGGACTTAAATTATCAGTAAGTTGACTTCATCTATGTCTAATTATATCTACATTCAACTGAGATGTCTCAAATAATCAGTTGAAGCCCTTAAATGGAAAAGTAATGATTTCATCAATTCAGCCAGGCAGCTTTTCCCGGGAAGTTCATCCAAACCTTCATCAGGCTTCCCAGCTGAGCCATCCCCTCCAGAATTTGGACTTGCCCATTACCACAGCTATGCGAGACAATTCCTATTAAAATTTTTTCATAATACATACACACACACACACAAATACATACATCCTGTCAATTCTTCTTCCCTAGAAACAGAGAACACTCACTAATTCAAGTGCCATGTGTCATACACAGGATTTATGTGAATCATTAAATATATAGGAATCATATTCAGTTGCTTTTCTTATTTGGCTAGTAAATTATTACTGTCATTGTGTTATGAACTCTTTCATGATCTGAATTCATATACTGGTATGACTTAAATTCAGTAATTAATACATATCAGAATGCTTTATTTATCACCTTTTATTCCTTTTTATACATAAAATTACATTAAAATATTCTCTATGAAAATGATTTAAAAGTTAAATATAAAATATAATAGGGGAGCTGATGTAGCTCAGTGGTTGAGCACTGGCTTTCCTCATATGGGTTCAACTCCAGGCCCAATACCTAAAAAGAAAAAAAAACACACATAATAAAAGTGTAATCTTTATGCCCATAATAACTATAATTATATTGCATTGAAATGGTCAAATATCACCAATTCAAAGGCAGAAATGGTTAGAATTGATTTTTTTTAAATGACGCATATGATGAAAACAAACAAAAAGTCTCATTTCAAACCTAATGCTATAGGTAGCTTAAAAAGTAAAAGTAAGAAAATGATACTATGCGAACCCTAATTTTAAAATACTTGAGTAGTTCTATTATTACCACAATAAACTAACAAGAATAAAGGAGGCATGACATGATAAAATGATCAATGTTCAAAAAGATATCATCTTAGATGAGAGCTGAAAAAGAGATAAAGTAAAAAGTATCAGAATTAAAAATAGAAATAAACAAATCCCCACTTACAGTAAGAGCTTTCAACACTACTTTCTCAGTAATTGTTAGTAGAAAAACTATCAAAGAGGATATAGAAAATTTGAACAATGCCATCAACTAACAGTATCTAAGTTGCATTACTAAAACCTTCAACCCGACAACAGCAGAAATCACATTCCTCCCCAGGATGGTAATTCAATATTTTTTTGGTTATTGTGTGGGTCTCCACTCAACAAGACAACACCCCATCATGACTTGAACACATACATATTCCACAGAAGCATGCCCCAGGTCCACTCTTTCCCACACATACTCCCACCACTGACACCCTGCACCAGTGATCCTAATCTGAAAATGCTGTGGCCATTCTGCAATCCAATACTTTTCCAAAAACAAACATAAAAATAAATAAAATAGTAATAATAAAAATAATAAATAATAAATAAAATGCAATAAAATGTTTTGCCTTGGGTCTTTATCAACATAAAATCTGTTGTCTTTTATGTACAGTGACCATTTCTTCTCTATGTTACCCCAGTGTCTTATTTTTTTCACTTCATTTTCAAAGAAACTTTAGATTTACAGGAAAGTCACATAGAAAATATAGGGGATTCCCATATATGCCACCCCTCCCCTATCACATTTTCCCCTATTAATAATATCTTACATGGGTATGGGATATTTGTTACAATTGATGAGCAAATATTGAAGCATTGCTACCAAACATGGTCAATGTTTTTTTTGCACCATACACTTTTATAGGTTTGATAAAATGTATAAAGGCCTATATTTGTAATTGTAAGATCATGCAAAATAATTTCAATGCCTTAAAAATGCCCTATGTTCCATCTACTCTTCTGTTCCCCTCAGAACCTATGATAACCATGAAATTTCAATTTTTGAAGAATAACATTCACAGATACATGTATTAATATCAAGGTCTTGACATATTGGTCTATTTTCTTTTATTAGGCACTGCCTCTGTTCCCCAGATATACTTGCCCCTCTAATTGAGAAAATAGCAAGACTCCCCAGAACGGGAGTTTATATTCTGGTTTATTGTCTGGATCTCTACCACCTCAGATAAACGCTATGACAAGATGAACAATTTCATATTCCACAGAAGCATGCCCCAGGTGCACCCTATCCCAGGTATGTCCCCAACCACAATGCCCTGCACCAGTAACCCTCTGCTGCAATATTTACCAAAAGAACATTCCCTCCATTGTAGTTTTAACCACAGACTTACAAATACCCAGAGTTCACTTTTCCTTCCTCCATCCATCCCCTTAGTTCCATAGATAATCCAACCCAACCCACCACTCTATGCAACCTCACATTACAGCACCATTGCCCTCACTCACATTCCTGCACACTATCACCCCTATCCACTGCCACACCATCCCCTTCCACCTTATCACAGGTTTTCCCATATTGAGAATTGGCTCACCACATTCTACTCCCTTTCTGTCTCTTTTTAGCCTATCTTCCAAATTCTTGCTTAGGTCACATCAGTGAATGCATGTAATATTTGTCCTTCAATGACTAGCATATATCACTCAATATAAGATCTTCAGGATTCATCCATATTGATCCATGTGTCAATAATTCATTTCTTCTTACAGCTGTGTAATATTCCACTGTATATATATACCACAATTTGCTTAACCATTCACCTGTTGATGGATAATTGGGTTGCTTCTATCTTTTGGCAATGGTGAATAATAACACTGTGAACATTTGTGTGCATATATCTGAGCCCTTTTGTGTCCATGCTTTCATTTCTTCAGGGTATATATATAGCCAGCAGTGAGATTGCTGGATCATATGGCAATTCTATAGTTGACTTCCTTAGGAACTAACAAACTACACTCCACAATGGCTGTATCATTCAACATTCTCACCATAAGTGGGTGAAGTTTCCCTTTACTTCACATTCTCTCCAACACTTGTACTTTTCTGTTTAATAGCTGTCAATCTAAGAAGTGTAAGATGATACCTCATTGTAGTTTTAATTTGCATTTTCCTGATAGCTGGTAATGTTGAGCATCTTTTCATGTGCTTTTTAGATATTGATATTTCTTCTTTGGAAAAGTGCCTATTCAAATCTCTTGCCCCTTTATTAAAAGGGTTTTTTTGTCTTTATTGTTGAGATGTAGGATTTCTTTACATATGTTGGATATTAGGACCTTCTGAAATAAACTTTTCCCAAATATTTTCTCCCATTGCGTGGACTGCCTTTTCACTTTCTTGACAAATTCCTTTGAAATGCAAAAGTTTTTAATTTTGAGGCGAACTCATCTATTTTTTTCTTTCATATCTCATGATTTGTGTGTAAAATTTACGAAACTATTTCCTACTACAAGATCTCATAGAGGATTCCCTACATTGTCTTCTAGGAGCTTTAGAGTCTTAACTCTTAGATTGAGATCTTTTCTCCATCTTGAGTTGACTTTTGTATAGGACATGAGATGGTGATCATCTCTCATTCTTTTGGATATGGATATCCAGTTTCCCAGCATGATTTATTGAAAAGGCCATTCTGTCCCAGTTAAGTGGGCTTGGTGGCTTTGTTGAATATCAGTTGAAATTATATTATTATGAGATGATTTATATCAGAACTCTCAATTTGGTTCCATTAGTCGGTATGTCCTCATACCAATACTATGCAATTTTCACCACTGTAGCTTTGTAATATGCTTTAAAGCAAGTAGCATATTCCCTTCAATTTTGTTTTTCATTTTCACTATGTTTTTTGCAATTTGTGGCCACTTGTGCTTTCAAATAAATTTCATAATTAGCTTTTCCAATTTAGGAAAAATGTAATTTTAATTGGGATTATGTCAAATCTGTAAATCCATTTGAATTGGACAGACATCTTGATGATGTTTAGTCTTCCAATCCATGAACAACGAATATTCTTCCATTTCTTTAGGTCTTCCTTGATTTCATTTAACAATTTCATGTAGTTTTAACTGTACAAGTCCTTTACTCTTTAGTTAAGTTTATTCCTAGGTATAAATGCTTGAGCAAGTACATATAACGCAATAACACAGTGGACATCCTTGTCTTATTCCAGATCTCAGAAGGAAAGCCTTTAATATTTCAACATCTAATATGATTTTACCCTTGGTGTTTTTTCATATATACCCTGTATCATGTTGAGGAAGATTCCTTCTAGTCTTACCTTTTGAAATGTTTTTATCAAGAAAGGATGTTGTGTTTTGTCAGATGCTTTTTCTGCATCAATAGAGATGATCATCTGATTTTATCTTTTGATCTATTAATGTGATGTATTACATTGTTTGATTTTCTCATGTTGAGCCATCCTTGCAAGCCAGGGATGAAACTCACTTGATCATGGTGTATAATTCACTTGATATGTTGTTGAATACAATTAGGAAATATTTTGTTTAGAAATTTAGCATCCAGATTCATTAGAGAGATAATTCTGTAATTTTCTTTCCTTGTGTCATATTTATGTGGATTTGTTATTAGGGTGATATTGGCATCATAGAATGAGTTAGGCAATGTTCTCTCCACTTCTATCTTTTGGAAGTGTTTAAGCAGACTGGTGTTAGTTCTTTCCAGAATGCTTGGTAGACGTCACCTCTGAAATGATCTTTTTCTGAGCTTCTCTTAGTTGGGAGGATTTTGAAGACAAATTCAATCTTATTACTTGTGATAGGTTTGTTGAGTTCATCAAATTCTTCTTTTGTCAATGTAGATTGCTTGTGTGTTTATAGAAATTTGTCAATTTTATCTAAGTTAACCATCTTGATATATAATTTTTCAAAGTATCATCTTATGATCTCTTTATTTCTGTGGGTTCAGTGGTGATGTCAACTCTCTCATATTTCATTTTATGTATCTGCATTTTCTCTCTTTCTTTCTTTGTTAGTTTAGCTAAGGGTTTGTCAATTTTTTTAATTTCAAAAAACAGTTTTTGTTTTTGTTAATCTTTCCAGTGTTTTTTAATTCTCATTTTCATTTAGTTCTGCTCTAAACTTTATCTCCTTCGTTCTGCTTGCTTTGGGAATAGTTTGTTGTTCTTTTACTAGTTCCTCCAGGTGTGCAGTTAGGTCTTCAATTTTACCTCTTTCTTCTTTTTTAATATAAGCATTTATAATTATAAATTTCCCTCTCAATACTGCTTTTGCTGTATCTCATAGGTTTTAATATGTTGTGTTTTCATTTTCACTCATATAAGGGTAGTTACTTATTTCTTTCTCAATTTCCTCCTTAACCCCCTAATTGTTTAAGAGTGTGTTGTTTACCTTCGATGTCTTTGTGCCTATTTTGGTTCTTTGCCCCTTATTTATTTAAAGCTTCATTCTATCGTTGTATGAGAGATTACTTTGTGTAATTTCAATCTTTCTGAGTTAATTGAGACCTGTTCTGAGATTTGCATGTGGTCTATCCTGGAGAATGATCCATGTTCATCCAAAAACAATATATATCCTACTGTATTTGGATGAATGTTCTGTATATGTCTTTTAGGTCTAGATCCTCTAATGTATTTTTTAAGGCCTCTGTTTCTTTATTGACCCTCTGTTGAAATGTTTTGTCTAATGGTTACAATGATGTGTTAAATAGTATGCTATAATTGTAGAAGCATCTATTTCTCCACTTAATTTTTCCAGTATTTGCCTCATGAATTTTGGAGCACGCCGCTGAGGTGTATAAATGATTATGATTGCTCTTTCTTATTAATAGATTACCACTTTTATTAATATATATTGTGTTTTTGTTTCTTACAATAGTTTTGTATTTAAAGTTTAATTTTTCCAATATTAGTACAGCTACTCCCACCTTTTTTGTTTATTTTTTGAATGTAAAATCATTTTCCAATCATTCACTTGCAACTACCTTGTGTTCCTGAGTTTAAGTTAAGTTTCTTTTAGACAGCATATAGATGGGTCATATTTCTGTATCTTTCTGCCAATGTATGTCTTTTAATTGGAGAGTTTAATCCATTAACATTCAATGTTATTACTTTCAAGACATACCTAAATTAGCCATTTTTTCTTTAGGTTTATATATGTCATATTTTATTTTTATTTCTCTTTTTACTTTTTAATTTTATTGAAGTATATCATTCATACATGAGCACACATAAACAATAAGTGTATAGTAAAAGTTGTGAACTTAAAAAACAAACATGCATAACATCATGCAGGGGCACCATACATCAACCCACCACCAACACCCTGCATTGCTACAAAACACTTGCTACAAATTATGAAAGAATATTATTAAAATCTTACTACTAACTATAGTCCATATTTTACATTTGGTATATTTTTACCCCAACTTATTCTTACTAATACTCTTCCTTTTTACAGTCTCCTCTAATCGTCTCTCCCTGGTTTTATCCTTTCAACCTGCAGAACTCCCTTTAGTATATTTTGAAGGGCAGGTTTCTTGTTTAAAAACTCTCTTAATTTCTGTTTATCTGTAATTATTTTGAATGCTCCCTCCTTTTTGAAAGCAAGCTTTTCCAGATACAGAATTCTTGGTTGGCAGTTTTTTTTTTCTTTTAGTAACTTGTCTGTGTCACAACACGGCATTCTAACATGCATGTTTTCAGATGAGAAATCATCACTTAATCATATGTAACTTCCCTTTTATGTGATGGATCTCTGTTCTCTTGCTGTTTTCATTGTTCTCTCCTTGTCTTGAGTCTTTGACATTTTGATAAGTATTTGTCTTGGTGTAGGCTTGTGTCAATTATTTATGAATCCCCAAAAAGATAAGGATTATGTTTGTAAGCTGGTCTGTTCCTCTGGGGATGATACCCTTTGATTGCATTAGATTCAGCTGAGAACTTTGATTAAATTATCTTAAGATTAGGGCTTTAGTTCAACAATGTTAGTAAGGTGTGACTCAGGGTTTTGTCCCCACTCTTTTGGTGGGCTGATATAAATGGGTACCCACTCAAGAACACAAAGAAGATATAGAAGAGGAGAGAGCTTTGTCATGTTTGTTCTTGGGGCCTGGATAGAACTAAGCCATTAGTCTGATAGTTTGCCGCAAAGCAGCTGAGAAAACCTGGAAAGAAGCAAACCCTATGGCAGACTGATATAGGAAGCCCAGATGTGCTTTATGACAGCCTACAGCTAAGACTGGAAGAACTTGGGCCCACAGAACCTTAACAGGAAGAAAGAAGGAGAAACCAGGCAGAGATCACCCACCATCTTGCTTCAAATCGTGGCAGTTAACTTTGGTGAGAAAGCAGCTTTGAGTTGGACTCTTTAGGGTCTTGCAACTGTAAGCTTTTACCCTAAATAAATACCCTTTATAAAAGCCAACAGATTTCTGGTACTTTGCATCAGCTTCCGTTTGGCTGACTAATACAACCTGTTGGATTTATACTCTTTGGAGTGTGCTGCATTTCCTGGACATGTACACACATGGCCCTCAAAAGAATTGGGAAATTTTCAGCCATTATTTCTTCCAACATTCCTTTTCCCCCCTTTTCCTTCTCTTCTCTCTCTGGGATGCTTATTATGCATATATTTGTGTGTTTCACATTGTCATTCAGTTCCCTGAGTCTCTGCTGAAATTTTTATGTCCTTTTTTCTTCTATCTGTTCTATGATCTGTGCAATTTCAGAAGGACTATATTTGATGTCACTCTATCTTTCTTATGTCTGTTCAAATCTCCTGTAATGTGCTTCCAGCATATATTTTTTAAATTTCCTGCATTGACCCATTCATCACTATCACCTCTATTTTCATTTTATGTAGTTTATTATTTCTTCTGTATATTAATCCATTGTCTTCTTAATTTTTTTTATCTCTTTCTTCACTTCATTAAGTTGACTCATGATAATTATTTGCACATCCTTGATTAGTTGTTCCACATTCTGCATCTTTTCCTATTTTTTAGTTCATTCATTAGACCGGGCCATGTCTTCTCATTTGATAGTGTGACTTGCAATTTTTTTTGCTGGTGTCTAAGCATTTGTTTATCTTGATGAACTTATACAGATGGTTAGCTTCTCTTTCTACACTAGGGTTTTATTTTGTTTTGTTTTGTTTTGTGTTAAGGTTCCTCTTTGACACTTGTTTCCACTTATTCTATGTCCTTGTAGTTGTCTATGTTTCTGGTTTTCATTTGGCCTCTTTATCTCTCTGTCCCTATCCCTCCTGGATGATGTGCATCATACTCCTTATCTGCTGATTCCCACAGCAGTTCCCTCAGATAGATTTTCCTCTTCTTCCATTGTTTTTGTGAGACAGTTGAGGCTTGCTTAGCTATTCTGATGCCATTTTTCCAGAAGTCCTTGCTTAGCGATCTTAATCTCAATATTGTTTTAGTGAAAGACTATATGCATACTGGATGGTTATTGAAATATAAATAGTTAAAAATGCTTGCAAATATAATGGTGTCTAATTACAGATACTACATATTTGCTCTGAACACCCTCTAGAATGTATATAGTAGTGATTAAATTTCCATTTAATTTTACAGTAAGATTTGAAACCCTACATGACATTTTAGTCCTAAATTAATGGAGAAAATTGGGCATGCTATGTGAATTCTATGATTGCAGAGAAATTAAATCTGAATATGTTAAAACTGGAATTTGGCTTGTCATCCATTCTTCTGGGTGCTGTGTTTACTTAATGCCTTATCCTATTAAGTCTTGACCAATATTCTATTAGTATAAAATTTAGGGTTAATATGCTCTTTATGTATCTGGTCAGGGAAGTCATATCCTTTTCATTTCAGGCTATCAAATTCTTTTAGCTTATATCGTTCATTTTGGAATGAAATTGGAGAGAAAAAAACAAAGTTTCATTAAGAAAACAACAGCACTTTAGTATTTAATGTCTTATTCATTTCAGAAGAGAGATCCCTGGAAGTTGTGATTTAAACATTAAAAGCATAGCACAGCATGAAGGAGAGGAGTATTTGCCTCTTATCCATTATTTATTTTTAATAATCTTATTTGTGCATTTGTTTCAATAAACATTCCTTAAATGAAGTCATTTAGTTTTAAAAAAAAAATAGTATAGTAAAAGAATGAGAGGGAAGAACAAGTGAGATGACTAAAAAAATAAGATAAAAAATTAAAGTTAACTGTAATACAGCCAAAAGTAAAATATATGTAGAAAGACTAACAACCAATCCATCATGAAGATGTTACTATTCCAAATTTGTGTAAATCTAATAAAATACCACAAAATTATATATAGCAGAGGTTAATGAAAATAAATGGCAAAGTCCATAGTTATAATTCAATAAAGATTTAAAAAATTTAGCCAGTAATTCATATTTGAAACTATATAAAAATTTAAACAGAATGACATATAAAATTGAGCTATTGTCATATATAGATTACCAAATATAAAATGCCAGATTTCACATTAGTTTTAAATGCACAGAGAACTTATTAAAAAACTTATAGAACTTATAGGAGAAACCATGAGCTAAACTAGTGGTTCTTAACCCCAGTCAACATAGTGCTCTAGGAAAAATTTGGCAATTTTTGAGACCATTTTCATTTTCATGATTAGAGGAAGGATATGCTACAGGAATTTTTGCAAAGATGCAAAAGATGCTGCTAGACATCTGTTTTAATTTCCTGGCTGTTAACACAAATGCCATGCAATCTCTTGGCTTAAGCAAATGGAATGTATAGGCTCACAGTTTTGTGACTAGAATTCCAAAATCAAGATCTTATCAAAGCAATGATTTCTTGGAGAAGACTGCAGTATTCTAGGTCTGGCTTTTGGAAATTCTTTCTCTTTGTCTTTTCTATCTCATGGCACAGAACATGAAGACCTCTCCTGGATTCTCTGGGTCCACTGATTTCCACTTATTGGTGGCTCCCTGTGGCTTTCTCCCTATGTGTCAGAAATTCACTCAGCCAATAAAGGAATCTAGTAATAGGATTAAGAATTAACCTCATTCTGTTGGACCACAACTTGGTTGAAATAATCTCAGAAAATTTTCTCTTTACAATGGTTTCATATCCACAGAAATTGAATAAGTTTAAGAACATGTTTGTTCTTGGGTACATAGCTTCAAGCCACTATATCTTACAATAGCCAGGACTGTCTTTCATACCAAGAATGATCTATTCTAAAATTTCACTAAGACCTTGATTTAGAAGCCTTGTTCTCAAATGTAAACTGCCCTATAAATATCATAGAACATATATTGTATGATCTGTGATCACAAAGGAATTAGGTTTTTAAAAGGATACGTAGAAAATATTTAAATGTTTATGCATTGTCATCACTTTGCAATACTAAAATGTCCAAAAACAAATTGAAATCAAAATTAGGAGAAAATTTGAATACTTACAATACAGCATATCAAAACTGGAAGGATGCAGGGAGTGGATGTCGCTCAAGCAGTTGAGCCTCTGCTTCCCACATGTGAGGTCCTGGGTTCAGTTCCCAGTGCACATCCTAAAAAGAAAAAACAAATGAAACAAACAAACAAATAACAAACAAACAGATGGAAAAAACAACAACTCGGACTTGCCGGTGTAACTCAGTGGTTGAGCACCAGCTTCCCACATGCAAGTCTTGGGTTAAATACTTGGCCCTAGTACCTGAAAAAAAAAATTGGTGTGATGCAACAAAAGCCTTTTTTTTTTTTCCCCTTAACTTTATTTGTACATTTAATAATCAAAAATATAAACAATTAAAAACTAAAAAGTAAACACAGATGAATAAATACATACATTTCTCCATTAAATGTAATGGATACATATAAATCTTTTTTTTTTTAACAAAAGCCTTTTTTGGAGGAAATTATATACACCCAAATAATACAAAACAGAAAAGATGAAAAGATGAAAAAATTGATGTAAATTTTTATATCAAATGTTAGAAACAAATAAATTACAAATAAAGAAAACACAAAATACTAACAAAGAAATAATTAAGATGAATACATAAATTAACAAAAGAGAAAATGTCTTAAATTCTTTTATGGGACATAGCCAAGAACCTAGAAGCCCAGAACCCAGAGGATTCTGCTAACATATTTGGTGAGCCAAGTCAGGAGACAAAGAGGTCACTAATGTTCCCTGACCCCCCACTGAAGACTCATGAGTCCCACCTAGGCACTGGCCTTGAGGTCCCATTTGGAGCTCTTTCCAGGGTCAAGGGGAAGCCCCTGATACCTCCAAACAAAAGGCCTTCTCATTGTGTTCTTGAGAGCTAACAGGCAGGCTTCATAAGGCAACCAATCAGAATAACAGACAGCTAGGGCCATTCCCCAATATTAGGAAGGGAAAGGAGGAAAGGTCTTTAAAAAATCTACCTTGGACCCCACATGCATATCTCATCCTGTAGCATGCCACCAACCTTATGTCTCAGGTTGTGTACTTATCTCATTTCTAGCTTTCTTTTTTCTTAACAAACTCATTACTCCCTTGCCTATCTTAAACAATAGATTTTCAAAAATGCAAAAAATTAATCCTTAAAAAACTACCATCTTAAAACCAATGAAATTTATAAAACTTTTGGAAAAAATAACCTATATTAAGAATGAAGGAAAATAACAAACATATATATTATAAGAAGATACAATGTTACAGTTTATAATAATGCATATTATACTTTATATTAAATTGACAAACTCCCAGAAAACAAAACCTAACAAAATTGATAGAAGAAAAACTGCAAAGTATGATTAGCAATATTTCTTTAATTAATTGAAATTTTGTAAATTATGGAAATTTTTCAGTACAAAGAAATACTCATGGAAGGATGGAATCATCAATAACACTTTTAAATATTTAAGGAAGAAATTTTGGTTTCTTTAAGGAATGAAAATTTGATTAGACTTAACTTTTGAAAATTAATTTGCATAGAGGGACACAGATTACACCTTAACATTAAATAGGATAAATATCCTATGGCCATTTCAAACCAGTTTAATATAATAAACAAATTTAAAGTTCTATTGACTCAGCCTATACCAGACCAGTTCCGTGAATTGGTGCCCTTTCCAAGTCATTGCCAGTTCTGCAGGGTTCTTTGTGTTGGTTGACTAGTCTCTCCTATCCCATACAAATAGTGGCAACTGTTTGATTACATGAGTATAAAATTCAGAAACTGACAAAATAATATATGCAATAAGAAATTAGGACAGTAGTCACTGAATGGGGCCATGCAAGGTGGGTGTTGGTAACAGGAAGAGAAAACTAACAGAAATTATGGAGTAGCATGGTTAATGCGTTGCTTGATCTGAAGGCTAATTACAAAGATGTGCTCAGTTTGTGAAAAGTTATTCAAAATATGTGCACATGTCTTTATTTTAATTTCAATAAAATTCTTAAAAGTAAAGAAAACCTAAAATTTTTTAATACATAGATAACAGTATTATAGAATATTTAATATATATAACATAACATGAAATATGAGAGATATAAAACCAAATATGTGTTATTTGGCAGTAAATTTAAAATACCTTAGTTAATCTATTACAATGTGCTATAACATTGTGTCAGATCAGAAATGTAAATTCAGTTCTATACTAAGTATCTTCACTGTAACCACTCTAATGTAATTAGGCAACAAGCTTCAAAATAAAAGTATGGGCAAAGGCAGCTACAAAGAATACATGAAAAAATCAAAACAGTAAATAATACAGTCAGCATGCTGTTAAAATGTAAAAAAATATGATTTAATCAAAAAATATAAGCAAAATACACCATTCCAATTTGGATTTAAAAAACTCTCTAATATTAATAAAACTGACAAAAGTCTAAAAACAAAGATAAAAATATATAATGGAATCTGTGTAATACAGGTTAAGCAAAGCTAAAAGAAATAAAAAACATGTACTTTAATAGTTTTTTCAGTAATACTATAATGCTAGATAAAAAACAATGACAATAAAATGAAAGAAAGTGAATGGATTTAATAAAGAATAACATGGTAATTAGGCAACTAGAAATCAAGGATAGTAAAAATAATTTTTAGCTACTTCTTTGGATTAATCAATAATATAATAATAGAGAATAATTTTCCTTTTAACCTAATGAAGGGGAAAAAAGTAGAAACAAAAAGAAGAAACATCAGGAATCTTAAGATCTCACCACAGAATTTTATAAAAGTAAATAAGAAAATATAGAGGAAATGAAATATCTTAGCAAACTTGTTTTACATAACTTGCAAGAAAGCAATTATTCTGACAAGTATATAGGGAGGATACAGAGTTTTCAAAGTTCTTCCAGATTGGATGGAGGAATTAATTTTTTTACCTTTTTATTGAGACATAAAACACATAAATTATAACATGTGTACAGCTAAATGAGTATATCCACAGAAACATAACTTAGATCAAACTATGGAATATTTCCACCAACCAAGTAAATTCTCTTAACTTTTTGCAGTAGATACTGTTCTGAAATAGCCACTTTCTGACTTGTAAAAATATCACTTTTGTGGCGTTTTTCACTCTTTATTATTGGAATTACATTCTATGCCCTTTTTTGTAACTGCCTTATTTTACTTACTATGTCTATGAGGTTGTTTCATTTTTTTTCTTGCAGGAATTTGTCCATTTTACCTAAATTTTAAAATTTATTGGCATAAAAATGTTCGTGATATTCTTGTTATGTCTTTATTCCTT
Organism: Cabassous unicinctus; assembly: GCA_029593785.1. Classification (NCBI taxonomy): domain Eukaryota; kingdom Metazoa; phylum Chordata; class Mammalia; order Cingulata; family Chlamyphoridae; genus Cabassous; species Cabassous unicinctus. Next base: position 50,086 of record JAQZBX010003098.1, read on the forward strand.
CTTTATTTTCAAATTCAGCAACTGTATTCACTCTTTAATATTATTTCTTTTTCCTTTCTGATATTGGATATTCATGTCTTCTTTCCCATGGTAAAGAGAAATCTTCTGTAAACCTAAATTTTGGCTTTGTTTATTGTTCTATTCAATGCTTATTTTCTATTTTTATTAATTTATATATATTTTCATTATTTTTTATCTTCTATCCATGAGCTAACCCTTTTTTTACAGTTTTCCTTCTAACTTTTGAGATAGATACTTTGATCTTTGTATTTTCAGCCTTTTTTTTTTTTGACAATGGATTTATTTAAGGCTATAAAATTTCCTCTTATAACAGCATTACCTGCAACAGCAAATTGTGATATATGGATTTTTCTATATCAAACATTCTAAAAATTTTCACCTTTAAATCATTACTCCTTTACATCACAGTACTTGAGATGTTTGTTCTTTATTTTCCAAACACATGGGGATATTATATTTATATTTATATTACTGATTTCTAAATTAATTCCACAGATATTAGGATACAAACTATATGATTTCAATTGGTTTTATGTCTCATCCTACTCATCATGTGCAGCTGTTCTCTGTTTAATAGTTTATCAAGTATGTTAACAGTATCTTCAGATTTTCAAGGTCTTTCTGAATGTTTTGAAGGTAGGTAGATTTTTCTTTTAGAGGAAGAGAGTGGTATGTTAAAATTTCTCAATGTTATTATGAATTTCTAATTTTCCTATTATTTTTGGCTTATATATTTTGAGGTAATAAATTAAGTTCATCAATTTAAAAGTTGTTAAATATTCCTTGTGATTTGAGATTTTTCATTATAAAATATCTCTTCATCTTTTGTAATGATTCTTTTCCCTTTTAATCTATATTGTTAGATTTTTCTATTACTGTCAATGAACACACCATGCCTAATAACCACCTAGTGTGCTGTCCATTGGGAATAAATTTGAAAACACTGAACAGGATAACTCTCTCTCTCTCTCCTTCTTTCTCTCTCCTTACCCACTCTCAAAATGGTAAAATGGTGGCAGAATAAGGAGCCCCAGGTTTAAGCTTGTCTTGCAGTGCAGTTAGTAATCACCCAGAGCAATCTAAACCACTAGTTTCGTGGGTGCAGGAGACCAAAAGAGCATCCAACAACATCTTTGGAAGTTTGGAAGGAGGAGACTGCCAATCTTCAGTGAAGATTCATGAGTAAAGCACTCCACACCATGGAGGCTAGTGCACTTCATCCACTAGCAGCACAAACTATCTTAAGAGATAGTCCCTGGCTGGAACAGGAACCTCCATTTTCCAAATATGGGAGAGGAAGAGACATCAGGCACTGATTTCATCTACAGATTAGTAATTTTGGCTGGCTAAAGTCTAATCCTAAGAACAGGTTAAGTTTGAGTCTGTCCAAGTCATAAAAAGACCAGTAGCCTCCATTTTAACTCAATCTCTGGCATGAGGGGCAGCAGGGCTGCTTGAAAATCACAGTGAAGGTAGGGACTGGCTTTTTTCTACCCAGATTGTATTGCAGCCCTAGGCTAGGTTCCAGATCCACTTCTGTCAGGTGCTTTCAGCACACAGACAAGACTGGTAGAAAAACCTGTGGATACATCTCTACATCAATGAGATTGGAGGGATGCAGTGTTTCCACCTTCTCTGAGAAAGTGCAGGTGCTTTTGGCCTGCATGGACCGGAGTTTTTGGCACTCCTGTGGATCCATCCCCAACCCTAACAGGGCAGAAGGAATAGTGTTTCTTCAGCCACTCCAGGCAACTGCAGCCACTTTCAGACTTCATGGATTAGACTGTTGGAAACATTTCTGACTCCTTCTCCACCTCTGACAGAGCAGAAGGAAAGACAATGCTCCCTTACTATCTCTGGGTAACTGCAATCACTTTTGGTCCATATGAAGTAGGTTATTGGACACATCTGTGGCTCTATCACTACCATTGACAGAATAGGAGGAAGGACCATGATCCATCACCCTGGCTGTTCAAATGCAGTCACTTTTTGCCTGCATGGACTAGATTGCTGGGCACACCAGAGGCTCCCTTCCCATCCCTAACATAGAAGGAGTGGAGCTCATATTTCATCAGTCTGTGTGAGCAACTGTGGTCAGTTTTGACTCATACAGCTTAGGTTTCTGCCCACACTTGTACCTCCATCTCTGCCCAAGGCATATTAGGAACAAGCATGGAGCTTCATTAGTCTCTCTGGGCAACTACAGATGTGTCTTGGCCTGCATGACTTAGATTACTGCAAAAAAGCTGCATCTCCTTCCATAACTTGGCAAGGGAGAAAGGTGGGAGAAACTTGTTCAGTTCCTGGGGCAATGGGAGCTGCATCAGCCTCCACAGTTTACAGTATCAACTACATCCTTGGTTGCTATTCCACAACCAACAAGAAAGAAAGAACAAGAAACAGATGAAAAAGACCTGAAAAAAATCAATTTGGCTACACAAGCCATGACAAAGTTCCAAACTAAAATGAACCAAGTATCAAAGAAGAGCTGAAGTACAAAGTCAAGCAAATATAAAGCCTCAGGCTAAAGAGAGAAAAGGAGTCAATGATAAATATATCTAGTAAATCAGATGCCAAGGCATAAACAATAAATTTCAACCCCTACCAAGAAACAGGAAGATATGGCCCAGCCAAAGGAACAAACTTATCCTCTGGATGATAAAAATTATTTGAGACAACTAACCATTGATGTTCAAACAAATCTCCTCAATAAATTTAATGATATGGTTAAAGAGATTAAGGACATTAAGAAGACACTGGGTGAGCACAAAAAATAATTTGAAAGCTTACATAGAAAAAATCATACCTTATGGGAATAAAAATCACAATAAATAAAATAAAAATACACTGAAGGAATATAACAGTAGATTTGAACATGCAGAAGGATCTGTCAGCTTGAAGACAGGGCCTCTGAAAGTAAACATAAAAATCAACAGACAAAGGAAAAAAAAAAAACAATTGAACAGTGTCTCAGGGAATTAAATGACAGCAAGAAACATACAAAAATATGTTTCATGGGTGTCCCAGAAGAAGAGTAGGGAAGTGGGGTATAAAAAATATTTGAGGAAATAATAGTGGAAAATTTTCCAAACCTATTGAAGGACATACATATCCATGTCCAAGACAACATACTCCCATCTAAAAATCAAAAAAGACCTATTCTAAGAAACATACTAATCAGAATGTCAAATGCCAAAGATAAAGAGAATCCTGAAAGCAGCAAGAGAAAAGCAATTCATCACATTCAAAGGATGCCCAATAAGATTGTGTGGATTTCTCATCAGAAACTATGGAAGCAAGAAGGAAGTGGTATGATATATTTAAGATAATGAAAGAGAAAAACTGCCAGCCCAGAATCTTATATCTAGCAGGATTGTCTTTCAAAAGTGAGGGGAAGTTTACAATATTTACAGATAAACAGAAACAGAGAGTTTGTAATGAAGACACCAGCTTTGCAGGAAATACTAAAAGGAGTGCTACAGCCTGAAAAGAAAAACAGGAGAGAGATGCTTGGAAGAGAGTCTAGAAATGAAGATTATATCAGTAAAAGTAACTCAAAGTGTAAAAGAAGTGGAAAAAACAAGGTATTGCAGAGAAAACACAAAGGTCAAAATAAGTGAAGTAACTACTGCCTGTAGAGTAATAACATTGAATGTTAATGGATTAAACTCCACAAACAAGCCACAGACTGATTTGTTGGTCAGAACATGGATTTGGATTAGGCAGGCAAGGCATGCTCTCTCACAAAAACAACAAGGAAAGAGCCAAAACCTGACCAAGGAACCTGCTTTGAGGTCAGCATGCCAGGATAGTGCTTCACAACTCCCAGGAGGGTAAGGGAGAGAAAGACAAAGAATCCAAAACAACAAACTGAGTTACTAAACATCCTGGCTGCTGAGAAGAGCTACCTTCCCCCACCCCTAAGATATTAAGTGGGTTATATCCCCTGGCTCATTGCAGCTGATTGAGAGGGGAGCAGACAGCTTCTGCCCTGTCACCTTTTACAAGGGAACATGGAGGAGGATTCAGGGGGCTTTTCTTTAGTGAATTTGGCAAGTGCAGTTGGCTTCGAATGTCAGCTCCTTGCCAAATGAGAACAAAGGAAAACCAAAAGAGATACACCTCCATGGAAAAGTCTGTCAATGATCTCCATCTTCTAGTCAGTCTGGAAATTGCATGGACATAAATTACTTTTTGAGCTCTCTTTACTCCAACCTTGGGAGAAAATCTTCACCCCTTTAGTGAGTCCCTAGAATGATTTTGATAACTTAATCAGGGCAATATTAAATATTTAGGATGAGTTGAACAAAATATAAAAGAAGAACTGTGAAAAAATGATAATAATAGGCAAGAGAAATGTGTCACCAGAGTAAATTCACCAAGATATTCAAATGCCTAGACATCAGCAAAAAATTACGATTAATACTAGAAAACAGGAAGAGATGGCCCAGCCAAAGGAACAAACCAAATATCCTGGAGAGATACAGAGTTAATGACAATTAGTGGTAATCACACAACACTCCTAAATGAAATTAAAGTTATGACGAAAGAGATAAAAGATATTAAGAAGACACTGGGTGAACATAAAAAGCAATTTGAAAGTCTACAAAGAAAAATAACAGACATTATCAGAATGAAAGACACAATGGTCGAGATTAAAAATACATTAGAGACATATAAGGATAGATTTGAATTTCTCAAAGACAGAATTAGGGATTTTGAAGACAGAACATCTGATCTGGAAAAAACAGTACAACCAAAAGAGAAGAGAATGGAAAAAATGGAACAGGGTCTCAGGGAATTGAATGACAATTGAAATGCAAAAATATATGCATTATTGGTATATGAAAGAAAAGAAAAGGGAAAAGAGGCAGAAATTATATTTGAGGAAATAATGACTGAAAACTTCCTTACCCTTATGAAAGACTTATATATCTATATCCAAGAAGGACAACACACCAAATACAGAATAAATCTGAATAGACCTACCTGGAGACACTTACTATTCAAAATGATAAATACCAGAGATAAAGAGAAGATTCTGAAAGCAGCAAGAGAAAAGCAGGGCATCACATACAAGGAAAACATGATAAGAACTTAAGTGCTGACCTCTTATCTGAAACCAATGAGGAGAGAAAAAAGTTATATGATGTATTTAGGGTATTGAAAGAGAAAAAAATATCAGCCAAGAAGTCTCTATCTGGAAAAGCTGACCTTTAAAAATAAAGGGGAGTTCAAAGACTTCATGGGCAAACAAAAACTTATAGAATATGTTAACAAAAGACCAGAATTACAAGAGATACTAAGGGGGATGCTGCAGCCTGAAAGAAATGAAAAAGGGCAGGAAATTTGGAGAAGAATGTAGGAATGAAGATTATTTGAAAGGGTAACTTAAACGTTAAAAATAGACAATGGCATGGTATGACAAGAGAAAGCCAAAGGTGAAATGGATGATGTATATAACGCCTTTACAGTAATAACATTGAATGTTAATGGCTTGACCTCCCCAATCAAAAGACATAGATGGATAGAATGGAAAAAATATATGAGCTATCTTTATGTTGTTTACAAGAGACTCACTTCAGACGTAAGGACACAACCAGGTTAAAAGTGAAAGATTGGAAAAAGATATTCCAAGCAAATCGTAACCAAAAAAGAGCTGGAGTGGTGAAACCAATATTGGACAAAATAGATTTTTAAAAAAAATATATTATTTATTTTTTAAAAGATACTTAGATTACACAAATGTTGCACAAAAAATATAGGGAGAGGGTCAGGGGCAAGATGGCATCGGTTCAAGTGGGCACTCACCATCTCTCTCGCAAAAGATGGATGATTGGGGACAGAACCAAGCCCGAGTGAACTGTTCTGGGAACCCATGGAGCAGGATCCTTTGGGGCATCGATCTGGAAGGATCTGGACAGGGAGATAGATTGCTCAAGATAAAACTGTGAGTTTTAGCCCTGTGGAAATCATGGACGGCTAAGCCCCACCCTCATGACAAAGAGTTAGGGTGAACCCTGACTCCCACAGGCGACCCAGTGAGAAGAGCACTCTCCGAGAGAGGGAGGGTTTTGGCAAAGGGCAGAGAGAGGTTTCCTTTCAATGGGTTTGGTTGCCTGGACCACCTTAGAGCTTTGGGGGGGCACACCAGCTGGCTCAAAGTGGCACCAGGCTGAGGGGAGAAGCAAATCTGCTGAGGAAGCCTGATTTAACTAACCACCCTGGGATACAGAGGCTTGGCCTGTGAGAGGGAGGAGTCAGCACTGAGGACTATCAGAATTTCAACTCCCCTAAGGGAGTCAGGCAGTGGGAATCGCTTAGTAAGTTTACAACAGCCTATTTAGGGACACCTGGGAGGAGGGGGTGGTATAGAAGAGGCTTGAAAAATCACTTTGTTGCTGAGTAATCAGTCATCAGGGTCCCATTCGAATTTGAAAAGTTAACTCAATCTGACCAGGAGAGGGGAGAGGGGATCCGCTTATACAGCCTGTTCAATCCTGCTGTACTAGGAAAGTAAAACCTGCCTGGCGGAAAGTGACTGAATAACTTTCTGAAGAACTGGTTGACCCAGTTGGAGGGATAGCTCAGTGGAGGAATCTCTGCCTTGAATGTATGAGGTCCCTGGTTTGATTCCTGACTTCTCTAAGAGTGGTGATCCACAAGGATATCTAATATCCAGCTGATACCATAGGACAGAGAAAACATAGACAAATTTTTATATTAGCTTCTTTTGGTCCCTTTTTTTCCAAAAAATAAAAAACAAAAGCAAAAGGTTACTTAAAAAAAAATTAACTGAGTTTACTCGCTAAAACCCGCCTCAAAACCTGCAGAGAGAAGCCTGCAGGGTAATTGGTTGATGAACACAGGCAGCCTGAAAGGATCCTCAAGGGCCCAAAAAGGAACGCTCTTCTTCCTTAGCTTTGTTTGACTGCTTGCTTGTGTGTTTGCTGGTTTTTTTGTTTGTTTGTTTCTTCTTTTTCTTTCCTCTTTCCTTCCCCACCCCTTTTTAAAAAAATTAGGTGCTGCTAGCTTGTTTCTTCTTTCCTGTGCTTCACCTTCCTTGATTTCCCATTTTCCGTGTATACTGATTTTGTTTACCAACGCTATCTCTTTTCCTTCCATCATCTTTCTATCTTCTGCTTTTTGTTGTGGTTCTTACATTCCAACCATTTTTATTAGTCCTCAAATTTATTGGTTTCGATTTCTATCTTGTCTATTCTGTTTTCTGTTTATTTTATTTTGTTTTATTATTAACTTTTTTCTTTCTGTCCTTTCTTATCTCTTTCTCTCTCTCTTCATCATTCTGGCCTTTTAAATCATTCTACATATTTTTCTCTATTCGGTATCCCATTTCATTGTAGATACTCCACTTTTTTATTCCTATTACTCTGCACTGCTTACATGAGTTAAATATTCATTTTATTAAGTCTTATATGTCCCCTCTTCTAACTTTTATTATTATTACTATTATCATTTTTCTTTTCTTACCTCTTTCAATTGCTCTGGCCCTGGTCTTTTTCCTTCAAGGGAACGTAGAACACGGCAAGGAAATAGAACAAGAAGAACAAAGTGTCAAAGAGAAAACTTAACACACACACAAAACCAGCAGCTAAAGAAAACTCTAGAGTGGAAAGAGAAGCTAATCAAATGAATAAACCCATCAAGATAAATGATGTCAAGAGGGCAACAAAAATTTACAAATCATACTAAGATACAGGAAGATATGGACCAGTCCAATGAACAAACTAAAAACAAGGAAGAGATTCAGAACATTGAACAACTAATCAAAGTTGTCCAAACAAATATCATGGACCAACTTAATGAAGTGAAGGAAGAGATTAAGGATATTAAGAAGACACTGGGAGAACATACTGAAGAAATTGTAAACATATATAAAAAGTTAACGGATATGATGGTGATGAATGGCACAATCCAAGTAATCAAAAAGACACTGGAATAAAATAATATCAGATTTGAACAGGAAGAAGAAAAAATTACTGATGTGCAAGACAGTACATCTGAAATCAAACATATAGTAGAAGAGATAGATAGAAAGATAGAAAAAATCCAACAGGGACTTAGGGGTTTAACACTAAACACACAAACATACACATTATAGGCATCCCAGTGGAAGAAGAGAAGGGAAAGGGAACAGGAGTGTTGAAGGAAATAATGGCTGAAAGCTCCCAACCCTATTGAGGGATTTGGATGTACATGTCCAGGAAGCACAGTGGACCCCAAACATTATAAATCCTAAAAGGCCTACTCCAAGGCATATACTTGTCAAAATGTCCAATGCTCAAGACAAAGAGGAAATATTCAAGGAAGCAAGAGAAAAGAGAACCATCACATACAAGGGAAGCTCAGTAAGATTAAGTGCTGATTTCTCATCTGAAACCATGGAGGCAAGAAGACAGTGCTATGACATAGTCAAGGTAATCAAAGAAAAAACCTTCCAGCCACGAATTCTCTAGCCAGCAAAGCTGGCATTCAAAAATGATGGAGAGTTCAAAATATTCATAGATAAACAGAAATTAAGAAAGTGTGCCAATAAAAAACCTGCCCTTCAAGAAATACTAAAGGAAGTTCTACAAGTTGAAAGGAAAAAACAGGAGTGAGAGAGTTGGAGGAGAGTGTAAGAACAACTAAAAAGACAAAAAGAGAAATAAAAACAGCATTTGACATACATGAACTCAAAGAAAATATGGCTGATGTAAGAAATTCCTTGAGATTAATAACACTGAATGTTAATTAATTAAACTCACCAGTCAAGAGACAGAGATTGGCACAATGGATTAGGAAATATGAAATTAAAACAACTTTCTCATTGTAGCTCTATTTACCTAAACATATATGGAGTCCTTCCTTTTTAGGTAATTTTCTTCTCTGGAATGTCTAGGCATGCAGTTCTATTTTATAACAGAGCACTGAGTTAATTGAAATCTAAATATTAAGCATGTAATAAGGTAATAAAAATGTAGTTTGAGATTCAAGATTATAGTTTCTAAAGTATTTTAAGTGAATAATAAGCCTTCTTTCCTAAGGAACAGAAGGGTTATCTCAAAGTATGGTCTGAATAATATGCATTTGGATTCTTTTATTAGCTTCTTGAATTATTATTGAAGTCCACAGGGTATACCCCAGGGAGAAAACACACTAACTTTCTTCTAGGACATAAAATCACAAGTTAGTTTATTTATTTATTTGTTTATTTATTTATTTATTTATTTATTTATTTTTCTGTAGAAAATATGGGAATGTTTTGGGAA
>JAQZBX010003099.1:0-16792 GCA_029593785.1 Cabassous unicinctus
ACTTTTCTGTGCCAGGGAATGCCTCTATTCCCATGTCTGAGGGGAGGGCATATCCTTCCCGAGGGTTACAGCAGCAGCTAAGAACAGAAACTGGATGGAGTGGCTCTGCCAAGCAGATCTGTGGGCAGAGCTAGAGTGAATGCCTGCTGGACCTCCCCGGCACACTGGGCATGTTCTTCACACTGGGCAGCTGGCCAGGGGGCTGCAGAATGGATGGCAGTGGACAGAAGGTCATTGGGTAGGGAGAGATATTCATGTGTGGGGCAGTGCAGTACACGGTTTAATTGCTACTACCCTGGTTTAAAGCAAAGTGAGTCTGTCCACTCTCCATTTCTATCTAGACCAACTCAGAGAGTATTAAATAACTTGAGAAGGGTGACTCTGGGTAAGGTTGGTCACAATGTTGAATGTTGAGCAGCTTACCAGTGAGATGACCACAGGACACATTAAGCCTATAGGCCCTGTTTCCCCAAAAATCTGTAATTGCCAACTTCTGCGCATACTAGGAAATTGTGAGAAGGAAGGGGCCAGTGGTAAACTCTGAATGTCTTAATTGTTCCAGAGCTTGTAGCCACAGCACTAAGGGCCAGCTTCAGATAATCAGTTGTTTGCCCTTCTCCAACTTCACAATCCCTGTTCAGCCTTATAGAGATTTAAAAAATGTTATGCTGTACTTCAGGGAGCTATATATCCCAGCATCACATGAAGCTTTTTCCCTTATTCTTAATAGAGATAGCCACCTTACCACAACCTTGTCCACTCAATCATCCACATATTAGGTATCTCCTAAAGAAGAAATTTGGAAAATGTAAGGCATATTTAAAATTTTTAACTTGGGTGTAGGAATGTTCCAAGTTATGTTTGAAGCTATGGCAGGACTATATTCCTTAAACCTTCACACCACATCTCTCCTAGTTTTGGTCAAACATTACCAGGTAAGATAGGTACTGTCTAGTCCCCTGCCCAGGCCAACTCAGGGTACGAAACACACCTTCTGCATAACCCTGGTTAGAATGGCCTTCAGGATCACTATCCATGAGCTTTAAACCTACATACCTATCTTTCACCATCAGAGCTGGCCTTCTGAAATCCGGAAACTAAGGAGTAGGATTAATTTAAAAGAGAAGATTGCATGTGGTTTTGTCTTATCCATCAATGCAATCTGAGAGATTGCCCACCCAAGTGCCCACAATGCTCCGCAAGGGAAATAATGCATGATTTGACTTTTCCTTGGGAACAGACCTCCGTCCTCATCTAGAAATCCCCCATTCACAAGTTACTCCTTTCCATTCCTTCCTTCAAGCCAATGCTCTAAGACATATTTCTGGCATTGGGAATAGAACATTTCTGTGCCGCTCCAATTTAAAGCCTGAGTAGGGGCCTAAAGAGGCTCTGAAGAGGAAGACTAAGACAGAATAATGCAGTTGGAGAGTAAAGAGTTGGCTAGTGTGTAGATTTACCTTTCTCCAGTGTTTGCATCCTAGAGTAGAAGAGCTCACAGCTTTCTGAGATGACATCTTTCTTTCCTTTCAGGTCCCAGCCTGGCACCATTAGCTCCCATTGCCTGACAGGTGCAGTTTGGGTCCTGCTTGCCTCTCTAATGCAGTTAGTAGGTTCTAAAGGCCAGGGGTTGTAGTTGAAAGTCAAGGCCCAGTAGGAGGTTCAGTATTGAGGCACCACCCCCAGCAGCCTCGCCTTGCCTTGCACCTATCCTGCTCTCTCCCAGCTCTCTCCTCACCCTCCTCAGTGAGTAGGGTCAGCAGTGCAGTCCTCCTGGGAAGGGGGATTCCAGGAGGAGGGGCTCCTGTCTCTGTGGTGACTCAGGCAGGAACTCCCTTTGGGGAGTTTTGATGGGTAGAAGATGGAAGGAGTCAGCCAGCTAGCTGTAGGAAGGGGATCCCCAGGGTCCCCATACCTGGGGAAGCTCCTTTATCATGGAGACAGGGCTAAGGGAGGAGGTCAGCTGAGGTGGGGCAATTATTCCTCCAGCACCCTGGCTCTTAAGCCTGTTTTCCTCAGACGAAATTCTCTACATCATTCTCCCTAGATCCAACCCCTCCCCTTCCACCTCCGCCCCGCCCTGTGCCCATCCCTGCTGGCCACTGGGTCCATTGCCCAGGAGCCGCCTCCCCTTTCTCCTCCCCTGCGGTTCTTTCTGTTCTGTTTTTCACTGGCATCTGGCCGGGCATAGCCACCACCCTCCCCCTCACTCTCCCCACATCCCTTTGCTCCGCAGAGGTCCTGTTCCCTCTTCCCCCTCCCCCACCCAGCCCTCCTCTGACTGGGGAGGAGGAAAGAGGAGGATGCATTCCTTTAGTCCCTTCCCAGCCTAACCTCCGTCCTCCAGGGACCTGAGACTCTGAGCTATGCCTCCCATCCTAGTCTTCCTACAAACTGCCCCCTGCCACCCCATTAACCATCAGCAGCCTTTAAGAAGGCTGAGGGTGCCCCCGCACGCTGACCTACATAGCCTGGCCCAGGACGGGAGGGGCTCTTCCTCAAGTCCCCTCACTCCTGGCCCCGCCTCCTTTCTCCCCCCACTCTCTTCCTTCATCTCTCTACCATTACCAACCAAAGAAGGTCTGAGTTCCAGAATGGGGCAAAGGGGCTAGGTATGCTACCCCACCCCAAATTGGGAGAATCAGTGCTTAGCCCAGGAAAGCTTTGGGTTTTCCAGGGGCATCTTCCTCCTCAAATATCTTGATCCTTTCCTTTACCCAACCTCCCTCCAACACCCCCCACCCCCTCCCAGACCACCCTCCTCCACTGCTGTCTGGGCTTCTTTTCTCAGTCTCTGTCACCCAGTGTTATCGCCATCCAGGGGCCCCTTACGCCCTGGGTTGTTGTTTTGCTCCAGGGAGAAGCCCCCCTTCCTTGCCCACGCCCCCCTCAGCAGCCTCACCCAGGCCCCTTTCCCAGCCCACTCGGAGCTCTGCCGGGGGTGGGGGAACGGGCGGGGGAGCAGAAATGTTTGCATACAGCAGCTAGGGGGATTGCATTGGCTACACAACCCCTACAGACGTACATACAGACACCCGACACACGCCCTGACTGAAGCAGCGACAAACCTCACTCCGCCCCCAACACACACTGACACAGACATACACACAGATACTGACACAGAAACGCAGAACCAGACACCAGCACAGACGCGCACACACACGCGGACATCAACACATCCAGCCCCGGGGCTGCTCATAATAGACACAAACGCCGAGACCCAGCCCCGAGGCGCGCACACGCAGGCAGACACTCGGCGGTGTACACAGGAGAGTGCACACGCCGGCACACCCCACGAGCCACAGAGACACGGATGCTCAGAGACAGACACAAGGGTATTAGCGGCGGCCGGCGACTTTACACCCCGGAGCCAAACAAAGCCTCCAGGCTCCCTCCGCCCCCACTCCCGAGGCGAGCCCCCGCCCCAGGTCACTCCCCACCTCCCCTGGCACCGCCCCCTCCCTCACTCACCGTCCTGGGAGAGGTTGGCCCCGCCGGGCGCCCAGCAGCAGGCGAAGAGCAAGAGCAGGGGCAGGGAGGAAGGGGCCCCCATCGCGCTTCCCGGCCGGCTCCCTGGCTGAGCGCTGGCGAGCCTGGGTCCCCAGGGGCTGGGGCTGGGGACGGGGGCAGAAGACGCTGCTGACCGAAAGGGCGCCCCCGAGCCGCTTAGGAGCCCGGGGCCGAGGCGGGGACCGGGAGGGAGCCGGCGCTGCTGCAGTTGCGGGGATTAAATAGGGCGCTCGGAGCAAACCATTCGGTTGGAGGTGGAGGGGGGTGACGGGGGGCTGGGCTGGTCGCGGGGGGGGGGCAGGCTGCCGCATTCCCCACTCCCCCCGCCTCCCATACCCCCTCTGTGCCGTCGTGGTGTCTTCCACCCTCTCCCCGGGGAGCTCCACCAGCCCGACTCGGGTGTGGAACGGAGGGAGGGAGCTGGCTCAGCAGCGGGACCCGGAGCGCACCCCTCAGGCTTGGGGTGGAGGGAGGGGAGTCGGCAGGGCGGTGGGCCAGCTGGCGAGAGTGGCCACTGCAGGCCTGGGCAAGGGCGTGCCCACTAGCCCCGCCTTCCATCCTTTGGCTACTGGGGATCCCCATAACCCCTGGGGTCTCCCTGTCAGCAGTGTGCCCCGGGACAGCTCCCTAATGGGTTACTAGTTATGTTGACCATTCCCTTAACCACTGGCATCCCTAGTTCCTCTGACCCAAGAGCCCCAAGTGCCTGTCCAACAATTTGTGGCCCCAGGCAACCCCACTTGAAAGGCATCCTCCAGCAAACCCCCAGGCCATGGCAACCAATATCTCCCTTAATCCGTTGTCAAAGAAATTGCTCACCCTCTGAAAACAGTGGATTCACCTCAGACTCTTGCCCAACCAGCCTGTAAAACGGCTGCAAATCAGTAGCTGTCCTACCCCTTTATCCCTAGCCCTACCCCCTACCAGTATTTTCTTTTCTTTCTTAATCTTTCAGAGGATCTTGTCCTTCCTTTTCAAGTTTGTAGTTAGTAAGAGTTCTGGTGAGTGGTCTGTCCTACAGACCCCCAGGAAACTGCCCTCTTAAGGACCAGTGCATCTGTGACTAATTCAGTTCTTGTCACTGAGGCCAGATATAAGATGGATGGGAGAGGCTGGGTGTATGTACTTGGTCTTGGCTCAAGAGTCCCAAGTCCCTGGGGTTTGCTGTTCTTTGTGATTGAGCATCTCTGAAAGAGTCTTGGTACCTTCTGAGGCAAGTTGGCTGAAGCTTAGTTTCTGTGAGTAAATTTCTAGATTTGAGGATCATAGAATCGAATAATTTGAGATATATAAGATATATCCTTAAAAATCATCTGATCCAAGCCCTTATTACACAGGTCCAGCTGAGGCCCGAGGGCCGGTAAGTGACCTACCCAGGGTTACACTGATAGGTAATAGTAGGAAACACAAGCGTTGCCTAGGACATGGAACAAAATGACTTTTCAAGTGCCTTCCAGACCTGTAAGGCTAATATTTTGTTTCTAGATCACAGATCTGAGTTAAGGCCTTCTACCTCCTGGACCAGCCCTGTTTCTGTGTTAATGACAGTGCCTCTTTTTGCTAATCTGTAGATAACTTTTCTCCCTCTAAGACAAGGCTTCTCAGTCCTCTGTGATGTAGGTAATGTCTCTGTCACCTAGTATCTCAAGGACAAGGGTGTGGGAAGTGCTTTGTAATCAGTAAGACTCTATACAAATCTTTGTAACTGATGGAGACACCAAGAGAGAATAATCCCAGGAGATCCTTCAGGATCTGCCCCACTGTTTTCTCTCACTGCTCCTATGGTTTTTCTATGGTCTGGTTTCTGGGAGGAGAGTTCTGTCTGCCTCTTGAAAATCTGCTGCGTATCTGGATAGTTAATAAGGATTTCTTGCAGGGTAATTTTTGAGCACCTTTGACTGTCTGACTTGCTTGCCTTGACATATCTCAGTGACTCCAAACCATTCCATATACCTGGAGTTCTTTTTCTCAGTGGCTCTGACATTTTGAAATCTCTGGGAGATGAAGATGGAGGGGGTAGTTTAGTTGAGGGATGTGGAGGACACTGGCTGATGTATGGAGACCTGGATGTAAGAGAGAGAAGAGGCTGGAGTATTGGGGTGTGGGGAGGAGATAAAGGGACGATTGGACTTTCTGGGACCAGGTTGGCATGATGTTAGTCATGCAGAGAGGAGGAAGGATTGCATGTTTTTTTTTAAAAAGACAATTGGGCTTCAGAGGGGAAGGATTAAGTTATACTAGTTATAAGGTTTTGATGGATAAAGAGTATTATCTCTGGAGCTAGAAGAAACCTTAGAGATCATCTAAGCTGGGCTTAATAGAAAACAAGTTAGTGTGTGGTGGGGAGCGAGAGTGGAGACGGGTGAGATGGGGAGGGCGCGATGTCGGATTAACAAGTCATCTTTTCCATCTTGCTGCTCTGCGGTGATCCCCTTCTTCCTTCCCCTCAATTCTCTAAGGATTCTGCTGGTCTGGCCCCACCCTCTACTGTAACTGCATGGGATGAGAACCAAGGGTGGGAGGAAAAGAGGAAAGCTGTTTTGGAGAGTATTAAGAACTAGCAAATGAGACTCTGGAATGCTCTTTTCCCACTGGCTTCTCTTCCCTTTTCTGCATCATCAGCATCAGTTTGGCAGCAGCTTAGGGCCTGGGAATAGGAAACAGTCATTGGCTTTTAGAATTATAGAATAAAAGAGTATTAGAGTTGTAAGGAGGCATCAAGATTTTATAATTAGTATCCCTTGTTGCGCAGATGAGGAAGCTAAGTAACTTTCTTTGCTTACACAGCTAGCTAGGAAAGGGGGTGACAGTACTGGATGGGGAAGGGAGATAGATGTCCTTTCCCTATATCTTCATATACACCTGGGGGCGGAGGCAGGACAGATAAGGAGAATCATTCCCAGTACTCCTAGAGCATTATCCAATCTCAGGAATTCCTCACCCATCAGATCTCAGAATGAGAGAGAGAGTGGTCTCTCCTACACTGGTGTGATGCCCCCATTTGGCATAACTCCTCACCTCTCCTCATTCTAATCCCCTTTTCACATGGACAGCCAGCATTAGCTACAGGTACCTTCTTCACCGGGAACATATTCTATAAAGACTGACCTATGAGGATTATCCCAGCCATAAAAATACATAAAATAAAAGTATCCATGTTGGATTGTGATCTCCATGGTTACTTAACACTCTGAAATACTATGACATCCAGTATGCGTTTCTCAGAGACTTGTGCAAAGTCCACAGTAGGTTGCCAGTGGGATTAGAGACTCCATAACTACAGTGAAAGTCAGGGGTGGAGGGAGGTAGGCGTGTCTTGGCTCCTGGATACCCCTGTCCACTCAGCAACAGCCTGGGTAGCTGGGGGTGTGGAATGTGGTGCTGGCATCAGTGCTGGGCTAGACACAGCTGTGTGGGTGCTGGACATTCCTTTCCCCCAAGCTGCTCCCTCCCTGGGAGGGGAAAAGGACAGAAGGGCCTGAGTGGGGGTGAATTTTGCATATTCCTCTGGGAAGGAGATGACAGCACCTCTAGGGAGAAGACTCAGAAAATTTGGCTTTGCATCCATTTAGGTTCTGCTTTGCACTTTAACCGTTCTCCTCTGTGTGACCTTTATCAGTAGATTCTGCATAGGTTTTTGCATTGCTTTCCTCTTCAATTTTCCACCCAACTAAACCAGTACTCCTCATACCGATTGTTACTTCTATTATCCAATTTTAATTAACCCCATCCTTAATCATAACCCCTGTATGCATTTTAATTCTCACCTTAATTGAATCCCAATTTCAATCCTAACCGTAATCTATTACACATTCTTGCTACTAATCCTAATACCAACTCCATTTTAATTGCCAAGTTTAACCAACATTTTAATTCTAACCTGTCTTAGGATGGCAACTTTCACATAAAAATGATCACAGGTGCCATTATTGAGACCATGTGGTATGCCAGACCTTATGCTATGTACTTTACACGCAGTAGCTCATTTAATTCCCTGAAATTACCCTTAAGTTGTTGGGATTATTAGTTTCCTTACAAATAGGATACAACAAAGGTTTAAGGAGAATATGTAACTTGTAGATAGTGGGTTCAAAGCCTGTGCTTTGAC
Source organism: Cabassous unicinctus (assembly GCA_029593785.1). Classification (NCBI taxonomy): domain Eukaryota; kingdom Metazoa; phylum Chordata; class Mammalia; order Cingulata; family Chlamyphoridae; genus Cabassous; species Cabassous unicinctus. The sequence continues at coordinate 7,619 of JAQZBX010003099.1, forward strand.
TTTAAAGCCTGTGCTTTAAAGTCCTTTTTGAATGACCCTCTCTGAAAATCCAAACTCTGGTTGGAATGACTTTTAAAATACTAAGTTTTATTAGTAGCATAGTTGTTTGTTTGTTTGTTTTTTAAATAAATGGTTGTACAAAATAAAAAATAAACCAAACCAAACCTTGCAAGACCGCCCCCCCCCAAAAAAAAACTCCAAATCTCTCAGCTAAGAAACCTCATTGATATTTTCAATGAATTAATTCTTTATAAAGTTAAAATACCCAAAATATAAAAAGAAACAAACGGAAAAGAAAGGCCTCCTTCCCAGGGTTGCCATATTGCACAATTCCAAGGAGCATCATTTGCATTGGATTTCTGCAGCATAGCAGCTCCCCAAGGCTTATTAGCAAAGCAGATAAAGCCAAGGTAAATACCTACCAAATTAAATCACCCTATGTATGTGTATGACTTAGGCAAGAGAATCACTAGACAATTTTATGATTAGCTTAATAGTAATAACTGTTAAGGACCAACTGTGTGCCAGATACTATACTAAGTTATTTACATTTATTAGCCCCTTAAATATTCACAAGCCCTCTTTGCAGTTTGCATTTACTCCTATTTTACAGAGGAGAACAGGTAGACCTCTAGAAGGAAAATGAGTGGCATGAGATCACAAAGATAGTGAATGACAGTACCAGGTTTCAAATATAGATTTGTCTTACACCAAAGTCTGAATTCTTAAACTCTTACACTCATCCAGGGAAGGCATCTGAAAGAAGAGGACATTTTGAACATGACTCTCAAGGAGAGAAGGGGAGTCACCTGATATTAGAAAGGAGGATGACCTATGAGACAATGGATGGGCTGAGATCGATATGGGGAGGACAAGGAGTAGGGGAGCAAGATAAGTAGATTGCAAGGGAAAATGAATAAAAGGTGAAAGAGTAATGGGGGACTAGAACAAATATGAGCAGAGGCCAGAGAAAATGTGTGTGATAAATCCAGACAAAAATAAAATCATGTAATAAATATGCATGCCAGTGTTGTCTCAGCTACAAGCTGATTGATGTGTTATGGAAAGACAGAAGACACACATAGTCATCTGCGAACAAAAATACACATTTTCAGTTACATGGGTATCTGTGGCCTCTCCTGCACGATAGCTCCACATTCCTCCCTTTGCATTCCGTGCTCCAGCAATATCGAATGGCCTGTTATTTCCCAAACACACTGTGTTTCATGCCTCAGTGTCTTTGCACATACTGTTTCGTATTCCTGGGTTGCCCATCTCATTAAGCCTGATGAAACTTGTATTTGTGTTTATCCATCCAAATTTTGATTAGGTGGTGCTGCCTCTGGGATGCCTTCTACCCAGAGATAATCACTCTTTCCTAGGTACTATCACTATATTGAATATATGCTGCCACTATTATACTTCTCTCACTGCTGTTGCAATGGTTTGTCTATGTGTTTTTTCTCTTTGACTGTGAGCCACTTGAGGCCAGGAATGATAGCTCATGAATCTTGGTATTCCTGGTGCATAGTTTAAAAATTGATAAACAGTGGCTGCTTAATTTTTTTTTTCTGAATTAATTTGAAATGATATGTTTATATACACTTAGGCTTGATAAACTATTTTTCCAGGCCCACAAGCATACATGTGACCACATTTTGTTAAAATATCCCTCATATGAATGCTTTTGTTCACATAGATACAATGTGTGCAAAGTAAGGTGACCGATTCTATTACACATATACACACATTTTCATCCACTTATTCAAGATACTCTAATTCTTGGAATTGACTTTAGAGCCTGCCACATCCTTTTGCATAGCTTCAGTTATGGAAAATTTTTATCCTTTGAGGTTGGCTTTTAATTTTGAAAATAGCCAAATGTCTTTGGGATCCAAAACTTAGGAGGTAATGATGGGTCATGTTGGGTAATACAAAAACAAGACTTGGCTGTACCTAAGTAAATGGTTTCTATGGACTTATATGCTGGCTCTTGGTTCTTTAAGCAGTTCCCAAAGAGGAGTTCTAGAAAAGTTCTGAGCAGTGGAATTCTGGTCTCTTTGTTAAAACCAACAAAATCAATATGAGTTTCATCATTTTATAGCTGTGCCTGGTGAACGTACATGCTTAGGTTTAAACACACACAAAAAATCACATATCCAGAACAGAACTCATTGATTTGTCATTTTCCCTTATTAACTCATTCATTCATTCATCCATCCATCCATTCAGTCATTCATAATTTATTTAATGTCTATATACCATGCACTAGGCTGGTTGAAATAGTGTGTTTTGACCTATTTTGTTGTAGCCTATAAAAATTCTATAAAGTTCAGATTCGATCTTCTTTTTAAATTACAAAATAAAATGCTCAGTGGATGTTCTGACCCTGTCCCCAATTCCCACCGTATATGAGTTTCATTTTATCTATGAGGGGTAATGCAAGTCAGGTATGGGGTAAGATTCAAGATGCAAAATACCTGATAATTAAAACTAATATGACTGTTTAATGGCTTGTTTTATAGAATCATAAGAGAATAGTGAATGTTAAAAAATTGCTGTAACAAATGTCAATGTCTGGTGCTAGGGATGTGAAAATACAAAGGTAAGTCATGAAACCTACCTTCAAGGAACTAATAGTCCAGTAAGGAAGATAGACAATGTAGTCATGTAATTACCACACCATGTAGTAAGTGGTGTAGTAAAATTATGGAAGGACACAGTGGAAGCAGAGAAAAGGCAGAGATTAAATTTATGGAGAACCTTAAGGCAGACTAGAAGTTGGCCAGGTGTGGAAAGAATGAAAGACATTATAAGAGAGGGAACAACATCTGCATTTGCAGTAGAGCAGGAAACAGTATAGTCAGTTGTGGCCAGATTGTGAATGGAATTTATACTAGAGATTGTTCTTTATTCTGCACACAAGGAGTCATTGAAGGGTTTTAAGCAGGGAAATGTCAGTGCTAGATTTGCATTTTAGAAAGATAACTCTGGCAGTGGTGGATGGATGTGTTGGAGAAAACACCTCTTTTGATGCAGAAGTCTGACCCTTCTGGGGACCACAAACCTCTACCATACATTGGATAGGACCCACTGTGTGTGGTCTTGTCTTTAGATCCTATGGGTATTGTACCAACTGCACCCAAACACAGTTATGGGACCCAGGTACCAATGCACAGTGCAGGCAGTGCTGCAGAGCACACAGACGCATGGTGCTGCACAGCGAGACTGCATGTCCAGATTAAGCGAACAACTGAATCATAAAGTTGCCTAGAAGAAGAGGTCCTCAACCATCCTGGTTTTCAAGGGACTAGAGGGTTTCCTAGCAAAGTCCTGGAAAAACTGGGTGGGTAGTCATATTAGGCAGTTCCTGGCAGAAGCAGTCGGCATTCAGTAGCACCTGTTACCCAGGCCATCTCCTTGGCAACTGTCAGGGGGTCAGCTCCAGGGTTAGAATGTAGGGGGAAGAAAGACAAGCGAGTTATTTTCTCTTTTAGGGAGGGTAGAGGTGGGAAGGGGCGGCAGCAAGGTAGGGGGCCTGGTGATGAAGAATAATTAGGCCAGTTGAATGGGAGGAAGGAGGAGAAGAAAGACTGTGTAGGAGACAGAGGGTGGAGATTGGCTTTTGGTCCAGGATCCCACCTCTGTCTCTGAAATCCTGGGCTCTCTGCTGGTGGTAAGGAACATTGCAGCCTCAAAATAGCAAGTACTGGGGAGTGGATATAGCTCAAGTGGTTGAGTGCCTGCTTACCATGTATGAGGTCCTCCTGGGTACAATCCCCGGTACCTCCTAAAAAAAAAAAGAAAGAAAGTATTGCAAGTAGTGAATGTGTATGTATGTTGTATGTGTATATTTTTAATATATACATATATATCTTCTTATTCATGCATGCATTTCATATATTCACGCATATATTTATTCATTCAACATTTGTGGAGTGCCTTCTATGTGCCTGCATTTTTCATAAGTTGTATTATTTAGTCTTTATGCATGGATCTATGACTTATAGGAAGTATTGTCCCCATTTCACAGATGAGAAAAATGAGGCTTGGGAAATTTGGTTACTTCTGACAAGTCACAAATTAGTTGGTATAACTGAGATCTTAATTTACTCTTAGATCTTAGTTAAATTTTTCTAATATTCCTGGTCATTCCAGCAAATCAGTACCCATATGTGCTGATTATAACACTTACCTGGGGGTACCTGTTAAAATAATATGGGGGCGCAGGAGATTCTGATTCCATAAATTAATAATAAAGATTCCTGATCATACTGTTAACAACTGCTCCTAAGTGATTCCTAGGATCCTGAGACGCAGCACACCTCAAACTGTGTCTCCTCGCAAAGAGCTCATTGACTCCCAAAGGAAACATATGTGCAGAGAGCTCACTAGAAAACAGTTGTGTTAAATTTTAAAACCAAAAAATGTCACTGATCCTTTCAACAAATAATTTTCTCAACTTCTTCTGTCCAGTGATGGCTAACTTTGTTTATAAAATCCCACACAATCTGGCCCTTGCCTCTCTCTCTGAACTCATGTAATTCTCCCACTCTGTTGCAGCCATGCTTTTTGTATCTCCAGCACAGGAAGCTCGTGCCCACCCTCAACCTCTACACCTTTTCTGGTTCTTCTGAATCGGAATGCTCCTCCTCTACTCTGCAGAGCTGGCGCCTTCTTGCTTTCACATCTCAGCTTAAATGTCACCCCCTTGGAGAGGCCTTCCCATTCTTTTGCAATCATTTATCATTATCTGCTGTTTTCTTTTAATTTAGCTTTGGCTTGTTTATTTATTGTCTGCCCCCCACCTTCTCCCAGTAAATGTAAGCTACATGAGAACAGAAACCCTGTCTATTTTGATCAAAGTTGTATTACCAGGAAATGGAAGGATATTGATTGCACATAACAATGCCTGGCACATAGTAGGTACTTATTAAATGGATGAATGAATGAAAGAGAATACCCTCACCCATCACGTTTAGAGAAGAGTGTCCAAATTCTCTGATTATACACTTGATCTTACAATCAAGAACTTTAATCTTTGCTCCAAAGTAAACCTCTCACTGCCATTTAAAGCTTTCTTTCTGGTTCAGTGAAAGAAAGCATCTCTTTCTCTGTACTAATCTCTATATAATGTCCCTCTAGAGGCTTGAGGACTGTTATTAAATTGCCCTTCAACCTCCTGTACATCAGGTGAAATATCCTAATTCTTAATTTTTTGCCAGTTCTTTTATCTTTTCAGTACCTCCTCTCATCCTTTTCTCTTAAATAGCTCAATTCAGAACATGTCCCAGAAGGTGAGTAAGGCTATGACTGTTATGGGTTGAACATGAGATGCTATCTCTTGTATGCTTTTCTGTTGTTCTCGTTTTGTAAACTGCCTTTCTTGGCTAACTTGTGGTCAGCTTGTGGTCCATTTTGATCCCAAGATCTTTTTATACCTTAAAATTCCAGAGCTTGCTAGTGCTAGAATAGTATTCTCTTCCTAAGTAAATAATATTTCATTGATGCCTGGTGAGGGTTGCCACGAGAGCTTCCAATCTTAGGGCTTTGCTGTGGGCTAGTGTACCCACACATCCATGACTGTCAGGACAACAATTTTTTGCTGCTATTCTTGTGGCTAAAGCAGAAAGGACACTGAAACGTTTAGGGTATTCTCAGCTACATTCATGTGGAGCCATGGCTAGTTTTGGTGTGGGCTGTGCAGGCATACGACTGGTTGTGTGTCCTGCCGTAAGAAAGGTAACCTGCTACAAGGAGCCGTTGCTGACTTGTTGGAGAGTTAGTGCAGGACAGTGAGGAAGCATGATTTTGAAGCTCAGCTCACCAAGGCTTGAACACTAACTGTGCCACTTACTTTGAGATCAGTTTTTTCATTTATTAAACATTAGTTATACATTATTATTGCCTGTCTTGTAGGCTTCTTGTGATGATCAAATGAGGAAATTTAGTCAAAACCCCTAGCCTAGTAGTCAATTGTTAACTTCATTGCTCTTTTCCCCCTTCACCTTGGAGCAGATTTGTGAAGGATGTTTCTCTGTTCTATTGGATACTGTGGAATCTTGCTCTGTGCCCACTGCCTGCATATAAAGAACTTGGACCTAGATTTCCAATCCCAATTACTTTTTCACTTTTACCCAGGTCTTTTCCATTTGCGATGGCCGGGCATAGCCTGCTCTCTGCTACCCTCGTGTGGCCACCCTGACCCTTCACCATTCCTGATCCTCTGCTCCCTCAGTGTGGTTGCTTTGCTGAAATACAGCCTCTTCTCAGCCCCTTGGGAGACCTAGCTTGGGAGCTGAGTTGGGCTCCTGAGTTTCAAATGCATACATAAAACAGTTTTCAGTTTAATTTCAGTCTTCTCTTCCCAGGTAGAATCATCTCAGTTCCTTTAACCGTTCTTCATTCCTTTCTAATATTTATTTCATCTGTCAGAAATACTGTAGGAAATATATGCTGCATATTGAGAATTTAGACCCCAGTAGGATCTCTTCAAGCTCCAAATCCCATTATCTATCGCCCAATTCAATACCCAGTTCTCTGTCTCATGAATGTAGTTAGACTAGTATGTTGCCATTGCTTATTTAATCACAAAAGACACTTCTCTTGCCCTCAGACTCAGATATCTTTATGCTAATAAAAATATACCCATTCTCGCCTCCTACAGGATAACGGTGGACCTTGATGGACCCAGAATGCCATTGCCTAAGGAATGAATGTGTGGGGCAGAGAGTGTATCTGCTTTCTTCCTCTCCTCGTTGCATTGCAGTGTTAGCAAGGGAAATGAAGGATGATTTAGGATAAAGGAGGTATACTAGTTTGTTTGGAAAATTTTGTGGATGAGAATAAAGGGAAGTAAATTTGGTGAGCTGGCTTTAAACCAAATTGGGGAAGGTGGTACTTGAGAACAAAGCACTGAATTCAGTCAGAAAAATTTTATAACAGGATGTTATGTGATTGAATTGACATTGAAAGATTAATCCTCAGATTCAGTGTGATAAAGATAACAGTTTTCTCCCTGTTAATCTGTAAAACCAGTACAATCCCATACCGAACCCCAATACACTATTTTATGGAACTTTATCAGCCAATTCTAACATTCCCTTGGAAGATAAAGTCCAGGAATAGCCACACTTAATTTGAAAAGACTCACAGGGTGCAGGGAGAGGAGGGCTTGCCAGATATCCTAAGTTACTTAAAAATTATAGCAATTAAAACAGTGCAGCATTCACACAGGAATGCATAAATATAGTCATGGAACAGAAGACAGAGCGTAGTCAAAACCCAGCGTGGGAATTTAGTGTATGAAGAAGATTGCTACCTTCATTACATACTACACTTCTGTTTAAGGAATGGCACTAGAATAATTGGTTATTTGACAGTTGAGACGGAGTTGGGGGCAAGGATATACTTAGCCCTTCCTTCTACCATATACAGAAATAAATTTCAGATTGCCTTAAGTACTAAAGTTTTTTTTTAAAAAATAAACAAAAATAATTTTTTAAAACTATAGAAAAATATTTATAATCTTGGCATGGGAAAGTCCTTCCTAAGTAAGACATAAAATCCAAAATCTATAAAGGAAAGGACTGACAAATTTTACTGTGTGAGATTTAAAGTTGATATAATGGTAGACACCATACACAAAATTTAAAAAGCAAGTTACAGCCTGGGAGAATCTAGCTTACAATATATATACCAGTTACAGACTGGGAGAATCTTGTTTACTAGATTGTTAAGATTGATAATATGCAAACTATCCAACAAGTAGTCATAAAAAAAGACACACAATTCAATAGATAAATAGGCAAAGGATATGCTTATTCTCAGAAAATACAGTTGTCCAACAAACATCTTAAAAAATGATCAACTGCATTTGAATTTTGAGAAATACAAATTAAGGCAACAAAGAGACCCTAGATTGTTTAGAAAGCATCAGTGATGACACCCATTAGATTGTTAAAAATTAAAATGATAGATATTATTCAGTTTTGGCAAGTGTATGGGGAAACAAGCACCATCGTACATTGTTAGACTAAATCAACATAGCCTTTTTGGAGGATATTTTGGCAGAATATATAAAAATTTACAGTGAAAGTACCAGCAGTACCATTTCCACAAATCTGTGCTATGGATCTACTCACATATCAGCACCATGATTTATGTACAGGAATGTGCATTGCATTATTGTTTCTAGTAGGGGAAAATTGAAAACAACCTAAATATCCATCAATCCTAAATTGGTTAAATAAATTATGCTATATCCATACTTTGTAATAACACATAACAGTTAGAAAGAAAGAAGTAAATTTACATGTGCCAATAAGAAAAGATACCCAAGATGTATTGTTAAGTGAAAATAGTAAGTTAAAATAGGAAAAAAGCCTAAAACAATACATTTCTATATATATAAATGTGTATTAATATAAATAATAGCTACTTACTGGCCACATTACCTTGGGCAAGATACTTAACCTCTCAGTATTTTATATTCTTATAAGAATAATAGAAATACTTTCTCCGAAGGGTTGTTGTGATAAATTAATTCATTTAAAGTGCCTTGAATAGTGCCTGGCATATGGTAGGCACTCAATGAATGTTTCTGTTATTAAGATACACATTAAACTCAGGTAATCACTTTTGGGGTGAGGTGAGATTTAAGACAAGCAAGGAGACTGAAATTCTTTATACTGTATGTATACTTAAAATTTTTTAAAAAGTAATCATTTGCTTATGTATTGAGCAATTAAAAGCAAAAGAAAAATAATTTTAAGAGCTTATTCCAGGAAGATCAGTTACGAGATGGTGATAGAGCTCTCTGATGATTCGGCCACTTCTCAAGATGGCCCCGCAGAAAGCCAAGAAGCCTAATATGTCAACCTGGAAGTCTAACTTAGAGCTCACTCATACAGTAGAAGATGGAATTTTTGATTCTAGAAATTTTGGACAGTTTCTATGGGAGGAGGTTAAAGGCATTGGAAAACTAGAAATCTGGAAAATGCTGTTTGCATTGAATACTTCAAGAATAAAATCACTGTTGTTCCTGAGAAATAGTTCTCTAAAAGGTATTTGAAATACCTTACCAAGAAACATCTTAAAAAGAACAGTCATACAAAAATAAAACAAAACAAACAAACAAACAAACAAAAGAACAGTCTTCATGATTGGCTGCGT
>JAQZBX010003099.1:16892-67385 GCA_029593785.1 Cabassous unicinctus
AAAAAAAAAAAAAAAAAAAAGATGGTGATAGAAATCCAGGAACAGTGTAAAAATGTCCTGAACTAGGGTAATGGCTTTGGGAACTGGAAGGACAAGCTACATTTGGTGTTGTTATGGGAAGCAAGAGAGAGAGAAGGCAGGCACGACTCTCAGTTTTGGGGTCTGAGTGAATTGGAAAGTGCTGAACCATTGAAAGAAGTAGTGGGGTCAGGAGAAGTTCTTTTTGTGGGATGTAGTATTTTGGGACGGAGGAAGATTAATTTTGTTTAAACCACGCTAAGTTTAATTTGTTGGGAACCCATCTACCAGGAAATATTCAGTAGACTGGATATAAAAACTGATGTTCTAGAGAAAAGCTGGAGCTCTACCACTTTGAGCTAGAACAGCGGAAGTCTAAAGTCCTCAGGTCTCATTTCAAGAGTTCTCATCTAATATTTCCATTATGAAAAAAAAAGAGTTGTGATGTCATGGAAATAGCCATGGGCTAGAAGGAGGAAGAAGACCTGTTCTGGTCATGTCATTTATTTATTCATTCTTTTTTCAGTAAACAAATTGAGTAACTACCACATGCCAGGCACTGCTCAGACTGTCAAGGATAGAAAGAACTCAAGTGCTTGTTGTCTGGCAGGAGACAGACATGCACAAAGTTGATAGCAGTACAGTGCACTCGTTGTGCCAACAGCCTTATGCACAGGATGCGGTAATGCTGCGAAGATGGGTGTGATCCAACCTGCTAAGGATTGAGGTGGATATCAGGGAAGATATTACAGAAAATGAGGTGATTGAACCAAATCATCAAGGAGGAGGAAAACTGGAACCCTTTTCTCTTTTCTCTTCTCTTCTCTTCTCTTCTCTTCTCTTCTCTTCTCTTCTCTTCTCTTCTCTTCTCTTCTCTTCTCTTCCCTTCTCTTTTCTTTCTCTTCCCTTCCCCTTCCCCTTCCCCTTCCCCTTTCCCCTTCCACTTTCCCAGAACGGTAAGTACTTTGGCATTGCAGAACTTAAGGCAGAAGTAAGGGTTGGGATAATAGTAAATGAGTTTCAACAGGGATCAGATGGTAAATGGTGTGTAGGCAGTATTGACAAATAAGAGAAAATTTAGGCATTGGAGAAACATTAAGGGATTTTGTCTTCAAGAAAAATCATGATCACTCTGTTGGTGAATGACAGCTGGGTGAGAGGGAAGCAATGCTGGTTACAGGTGTGTGTGTGAGGTGGCGGGGGGTAAGGTGGGGAGATTATTAAAATAGTTCTAAAAATTGTCCTAGGAGGGTGAACTATCTAACCTGGTGGAAGTAATGGGAATGGAAAATGAGATGTAGATTTGAGAGCTATTAAAGAGGCAGAATTGATTCAACTAGTAGTGATTAAATTAGGAAGGTAAGGGTTAGGAGAGAAATCTTGACAGGCTCCAGCTTTCTGGCATAAGTGACTGGATGCCAATACTGCTTTTTATCAAATCAGCCTTCTTTCAATTTATTAGTAGCATGAAACTGTTTCTATGACTGTGGTTCAGATCTCCATTATAACTTACCTTGATTATTTCAAAAGTCAAAATAATCCTTGGTCTTATTAAAGGATGATTCCCAATGATACTTTGTTTTTCATCCCATCCCATCCCATCCCATCCCATCCTATCCCATCCCGTCCTATTCTTTGCTACACTATGCTGTGCTATTTTTTTTCTCTTGTATGTAAAAAAATAAAAATGCTGCTAACATTCTGACTTGAAGTCTGATGAACACTGCTCAGTGCAACACTGATATTTAAGAAGCAGAAGGAAGAGGAGGGTTTGGTGAAAGAGCCTGAAAAGAAAGGGCCAAGAAACAGGAGGAGAGTGAGACTAGCATGTGTCACAGAAGCCAGAGGAGTGAACGTTTTCAAGAAGGAAGGTGTGGTCAGTAGTGTGAAATGGGGCAGAAAGGTGAATCTGATGCCTAGGAAGCCATTAGTGACTTTAGCAAGAACATTTTCTCAGAAGCTAAACTGCAGTCCATTGAGGGATAGTGGGGAGTAAGGGAAAAGAGACTGGGGATAAACAGTTCTCTGTGAAAATAGAGACCATGCCAGGCACTAGTCTACTAAAGATTGTCTCATATTTTATTTCATTTATACCTCTTGCTGACTGTACAAGATAGATATTTTAGTTTTTGTGATTTTTAAAAAAAGATCACATGGGTAATCTGAGTCTCAGAGAGGTTCATTTAGGCACCCATCTTCATCCAGGAAGTTCCAGAGCTGGGATTCAAACACTCACCAGCCTCACTTTTGAGTCTGTAGTTTTCCAATTGAACCATAATGGCAATCTTTTTGTGTGTGTAATATTGGATAAGTAATTTAATTTCTATGGGCCTGAGTTTAATAATCCATATAATTACAGATGGAGAGGGTTGACAAAAATTATAGGCTAACGAAATACAGAAAATAGAAAGTAAACATTAATACTGTCAGCATTATCAGGTTAATCTTCAAGCTAGTTTTTTTATATTTATAAAGTAATAAATGCATATGGTAAAAATTCGACTGGTACATATGGTTAAAAGTGAGACTAAATTATTTTTCAATTTTTTTCCATTTTCAGCATTCTGTAATTCCGGGGAGCAATTATTTGATCCTTTTGGTTTTTCTAGTTTATCACACTAAGCATTCAGCACCCTCTTTCCCCTTCCTTACATTCTTCAAAGAGACTATATAACCAAAAGTGATTGAGTGACATTATAGTAGAGTAAAAAGAGAACTGAATTAGGAGCCAGATACCCTGACAGTGGATACCAGCTTTGTGAATGACTAGCAGACTGATATTGATCAAGTTGTTTTATTTATCAAGGACATCAGTTTCCTATGTTCTAACTCAAGATAACCGGTTGTAGAATGAGCCACTAAAGTAGACATCACAGAAAACTTATCTAATGCTACTTACCTCCCCTGTCTTCTAAACACCCACAACTTTTAATCCACCTTGGGGTGCTTTCCAGGCCTGACTGCCCCTCCTAACCTAGCCTAGCCTTGGAGCGCCACTCTATAATTGCAAAGACAGGGAAGAGACCTCTGGGGAAAGGGCTCAGACCCTTGCTTCCTGAAACACATTGTAACAGCACTAGTCTGTGCCTCTGGCAGGCACCTTTTATGGAAGCCTGTCTGCAGTGGTGACAAAGGTCAAAACCCTGCACAGAGAGAGGCCAGTCCTGGCCCCACTACTTACTAGTTGAGTGACTTTGGGCAAGCCACTTAATGTCTTTGATTAAAGTTTGTATTTTGTAAAAGGATGATAGTCGTAATAGCTGATCCCATGCTACAGGATATGTCTGATGATAAAATGACATAAAGAATTCAGAATATTTTTATCATATTACTACTATTAACACTATTTCTTAGAATGATAGACTGGCAGAACTAGGGAGGACCTTGGGAATTCAGCTACCACATTTTAAAGGAGGAGAACCTAAACCTGAATGAGATTAAGCAGCTTACCCTTGACCCTGTCTTCAGTCTGAATGTTCTTTAGGGACAGACTTTAGAAGGGTCAATCCTATGTAGGTAATGGTCAACCATTGTGTCAGGATAAACTGTGTATGGATGTTGGTATGATTGCCAGATATGAGATGCCTGTGTAAGGACAAGTTTAATCTTTGGACCATTTCATGACCATACATTTTGTTTAATTAAACTGATGCTTTGCGAAAGGAGAATACTTTATTCTCTTTCTCAATATGGAGTTTGCCTTTACCTAATTCACCTCACGACTCATTCCAGGTTGAATGGGAAGTGAGACCGAGCTATCTGAAAGACAAAAAAAAAAAAAGCCCAGTTTACCCACAATATTAGGCGAAATCAGTGTTCTTGACAGCCTTTGGACTATGAACAAAGAATCCTTGACACTTCATGGATGCACTTTCTCTTTGGCCTCTGGCTGAAAGTATCTGGCCCTTTTAGGACCAGGAACACCAGAGTGACAGTGACTATTAAAGATGTCAGCCCATCCCCATGGTAATGCAATGCCATAGGGATTAGTAGGACCCAATTCAAGGCCTTCCTTTTTTATAACTTCCTTTTTTCTGGTACAGAGTCCCAGGCAAAGAGGTAAAACAGACACAAGTGCTTTGTAGAGCCAAGCAAAGCCTGGAGGTGAGCATGGGGAATAAAGCATGAATGAGCACCTCATTCTGGACGATCCTAAGGAATTTCACGCTGTAGCCACTGGGTGGAAGGACATTCAGAAGAATAGATACTATAGACTGAGGAGTTAAGGAGAATGGGAGATCAGGACTGAAAGAATGGGAAGGGGGTGGCCAAAGAGATCTGGAGAACTATGGAGGAAAGAAAAAGGGCCTGAGGATGAAAAACGGAGAATACCTAAGACTGGTGTCAAATGACAGAGTATAATGGTTGAGGGGGTGGGCAGAGGAGCTCAGAGGGCCTGGGAAGCTAAGAAAGCCTGAAGGGTTGAGGCTAAGAAGATATACACAGAGAAGACCAGTGGGCTGAATCTGAGGAAGACCAGGATCAGTGATTTTGGACAATACTGTTTGCCATAGATGAATCCTAGGACAAATGAGAATAGATGGGGACACGGCCGAGAGAATTGAGCACTATCGGCTGGATTGGAAAAGGACTGCAGAAAGAGGGGAGAAGTGAAAAGGACATGAATGAAGAGAGGTCTGCACAGAGGGGAAAGGGACTTTTTAAAGCAGGAAATGACTAAGGATGGCTGACATTGAGGAGGAAGGAGAAAATTGTTGAGGATGGCAAGAAGAAAGAGTAAGAAGACAGGACTGGTGAGCTAGGTCTGAACACCCAGGAAGGTAATGTCTTGGGATTAGAAACCAAGGCATAGAGTGTCCAGTTCTAAATAAGAGAAGGGACTTGAACTAGAGAGTAGCACCAGTAATTAATTTTATGTGCTAGGGGATCCAGATGAAGCAGAGGGAAATTTTACCCCCAAGTTCCTAGAGCAATTGGGAGGAACATGACAGCCCACTACCCCTCTTTTGTTAGACATTGCCAGCTCCTCATCCTACTTGAGAAAAGAAAGAGTAGGGGCACATATCCTTGTGACCCATCTCTAGAGTTCTCCAGCCAGGTGGGAGCTAGAGGCATTCACTCATGGACACCTGGACGGTAACTGCATGGGAGCAGTAGTCTCCCAGGAAAGGCAGATTCTATCTCCAGATCCTTCACCATTCCCAAATCCCATTTTGCAGGTCGAGAACTACTGTGACTTATAATTATGGACTTCATTGTGATGTCTGCTAGCCCTTGGTGGCCCATCCCAATGTCTAGAGAGATTTGTTCTAAGTATGTTCGGGGGGAAGCTTGAGAGGGCTGGGTAACCCAGTTGGACTGGACTAGACCAGGAATGGTTTCTGAAAGTTGGAGGGGATAGTTAAAGCAACATTGACTCTGCATTTTCCCTCCTTTGACTTCATTCTCAGTCTTAATTATTATCTGTGTTATCTCACTTCTCCCGTCTTAGAGGATAAGAGAAGAGTTGAGGAGGCAACGCACAGTCTGCAGTCAGGCTCATTGGCTGAGGAAGGAGGGCAATGGGAAACTTAGGGAACTTAAATGCTTTGGTAGGACGGGGCTAGAAAAATGCACGAGGTAAGGAATAGACAAATGAGCCCAGGGCAAGATCACATGAGGGCAAAATGTCCAAAATGGAACTGAAGGGCCTTTACCTTATAGGGATATTCATTTTGCCCTTCTTTAAAGAGTAGGGAGTTATGAACTGAACATCTGTTAGTTGTGCAGAGTGGATTTAATGTCATAGACCTGACATTGTAAAGCATTTTATTCAACACTCCTGGGAGTTGCTGACAGGAGGCACCAAGCTGGGCTGATTTCTAGGAGGTGAGGTAATAAGAGGAAGCTGGTAGTAGATAGGGACAGAAGAAGATGGTATATGGAAACCACTTCTAGAGAATATGCTCACAATAGATCTGAATTTATAAAGTTTGGGGCATTATAGGAAGATGAGAGTATAGAGTGTAAGGACTGTGTTGTCCATAGGACTATTTCATGGTCTTACTCCATCTAATATTCCCTGGCATTTAAAACATGGACTAGTTGGTATAGGTGCCTTTAGGGAAGTTGTGAATATGACCAAAAGTGGGTGTGGCATTTAATTGTATTTGTTTCCAGGCCAAAGGGAGAATTTTTTGGTATTTGTCATATGTATCCCAGCATCACTTTATGAATGAAATAATGTATGAACATCACCAGTTTGTCTGTAGGGTCAAGGAGAGGTATTCACTTAGCAGCATGAGTAATGTTTGAGTCACAGATCTTTGTAGAATTAAATCATTGGTTGTTTTTTTTTTTTGGAAGTGGAATGTACTTATCTCCTAAGGAGTTTATATAAATGCACATGACATATATCCAGTTTCAAAGAAGACAAAATGTACTGTCCTCAATCATTTTGAGTGGCTTAACCTCATCTTTCCTGCCACTTTAAAAATATTGCTTTCTTTCAAAGTTTCCCTCCTTATTTTAAAATTAAAAGCTTAGTTTAGAGACATTATTCACACTTGCTTATCAAGAAGCTTTATCTGATTTATGGATGATAAAGCTAAACAAGAAATGTTAGACAGACATCTCTTATTTGACAAAAAGCCCTGGACTAAGTCCAGAGTATTTTTGTTGATATAGATTATAAGGGGTACCTGGAAAGACTCGGGGTGGAGGTTGTTTGCCAGAATGGAGAGGTTTCTGTGGGTTGGTTTGGGGGAGGGGGAGATGAAGGGAGGGTGTAAACAGGGAAAGGAACAACCCAGGCAATAGAAAGGAGGGTTATAACTCATGGAATAGAGGAAGGAAGGGAACAAACACTTCGTACTCGTATATCTCAGCTAATCTTTACCAACAGCATTACTGTACTATTGTCCCCACTTTACATATGAAGAAACTGAAGATCAGAGAAGTTAAGTAATTCTCTCAAGATCTCAAAGTAAGAAGCTGCACAGTTTGAAATTGAAGCTAGGCCTTTCTGCTTCCAGAGCCACAATCTCTGGCTCTGAACTTGGAAAAATTGCTGCCTCATCTGGTGGGCAAGAAGATTGATTCTTTCTTGTCTCCCTTATGTCTTTCAGAGTAGTCCCTATGTTGGATTTTGCCTACAGACTCCTTGAGGCTGAGGTCATGCTATTATTTCTTTCGTTTGTGTGTCCCCAGCACCAAGTGAGATCATTGCAGAAAAAAAAAAATTATTGGAGTTTTTGGAGAGAGTTGGAGAGCTGGGAGTCCAGGCTGTGGAGAACACTCAATGTCCTAAGAGGCAGTGAAGTTTGGGGGATAACTCAGGGGGCTGATAGATTTCTTGGGTAAGGGTCAATGTCTTAGTAAAGAGCAGAGGGTGTGAGTGTGTGTATAATAGAACACTGAGCTGGTGGAAGGAGTCTCTGGGAGCCTAGGCTTTCATTTCCCTTGCATTGGAGTAGTTCACTGCTGGCCTATGGGTTGAGCTCTCTTGTATAGGCTGCATGACCCCTTGACTAGTTCCTTGGCTAGACATTATTAGTACCCATTCAAAGTAATGCAATGCCTGGGTCAGCATTCAGATGTCAGGTGCTTGGAGTCCTCTAGGGTAAATGTGTTAAGGAATACCCATTCTTTGCCTTGTTGTTTTAGATTTATAATATACCTACCTCTAGGTCCTAGATGACAGGCAGGCATGTTTGGAGTGGCTGCTTTTCCCCAGTTGTTAGAGAGCCCTCTCAGTGCATCTCTAACCTGACTGAATTGCCTTGGTCCTGTTCCCTACCTGGTCTCACTTTCAGGGCTATTTGAATAGGGAGGGAAGTGTAGGGTGTTGCAATTGTAGTCTTAGAGTTAGAAGAGTCCTTAAAGAGCTTCTAATGTAAGCACTTCATTAAGTCATATAGTCCCTTCATTTGACTGTCACCTGATCTCACAGGGTAGAAAGAACTGCCTTGACGTGTGATTGGAATGTGTTGGCAGTGTCCAGAGCACACTGTGGGCCAGGGAAGCATATGCTGCAAGGGATGAGGGGGGAGACTGAGTGTACCCCCTGCTTTTATTGTAATCTTTTGAGTAGGAGTGGGGTGGCAGACACCTAATCAAAGTCTTTAAATCAATGCGTTGTCCTCAGGAGCATAGAGGCCAATTATCTCCTGATGTGTCTGGGAACCAAATAGAATATGAGCTGAAAGTAAGGTAAGAGGGATTTAGGTTAGACATTCAGAAGAACTGGCACAGTAGAAATTATAACCAACAGTGATTATGGAATTGTCTTCTCTAGAAGACTTTTACATATAGGAACCATTTTCTTTGATCTGGGCAGAGTATATAGCGATGGAGGGTCAATTTGATTGTCCGAGGACAACTCTAGCAAGCACAGGCAGCTGAGAAATCCTTTTTCTTTGCATTAGGCAAAACCCTGGGAGGAAAGAATGTCAGGGACTTGGGGCTGGGGAAGGTGGAGGAAGGGGGAGCAGGTATTCCTGGAGGGCTGTGTAAGGACCATTTATTTCATGAGCAAATTGCCATTCTCATCTCTCTCTCTCTCTCTCTCTCTCTCTCTCTCTCACACACACACACACACACACACACATTCTCTCTCTCCCTTTCCCTCTCCCTGTCACACTCACACTCTAACACGCACACACATTCAATACTATTCAGCCTCCACCCGCATCCTTAATTCTAGTGAAGATGCTGAAGGAACATCAAATCAGACTCCCGGTACCTCTTCCTGGGGCTTGACAAATACATCTTGTAAAGCTGAGAACTGGACCGGTCTCCTGGAGTCCAGCTTCCCTGCCATTCTCTACCGCCGTTACACTGTTTCTTTACTGAAGCAGCTCCTTTGTTTCTAGGATCCAGGGTTTTCCTGAATCCCCCAGCTTTGCCCAGCCCCTGTCTGAGAATAGCTGGACCAGGGTGAAACCACACTGAGGGAGTGGGGGTGGAGGTAGAGATGGCTTCTGCTTTCTCAGCAGGGCTGGGTGTGCTCTGTTTAATTAGCATGAGAACAGAGAGGCTTTCTCTGTATCCTCTTTTAGGGATGGAGAGGAAACAGAGCAAAGGCTCTTGTTCTGTCCTTGTCCATTAGGGATTCTGGGATTGGCAAAATGATCACCAGTACATCCTCCAATCCTCTGAGGACCCCAGGACCCACGGTATCGAGAAAACCTTTGATGGAGCCGGCTGGTGGATCTCCACTCCAGATTTTCCAGCTGTCCCTGGCCCCCCCTCCCCCCCCACTGCTCAGAGAGCAGGATGCAGAGATGGTTTGGTGATGCAGAAGGTATGTGCTTTTTCAGTTCTGGTGCTGATGCTGTGTGTGTGGTGAGGTCTCTGTGGCGCAATGGACGAGCGCGCTGGACTTCTAATCCAGAGGTTCCGGGTTCGAGTCCCGGCAGAGATGATCACCTGGCAGGTGCCTCTTTTATTATATTTGCTGTCTCTCTAGGTTGGTAATTATATTTATCTTTCCCTGGAGGCTTTGGGAAAGCTAAAGAAAACCACTTTCCTTGGGAATCCTGGACCTCTTCTCCCTTTCCCTCCCCTCCTCCTTCATTCTTTCTCTGCACTTCCCTTACTGGCTTTTATTGTCCAGTGGAGAATCCGATATCTGCCACATCTTTCTGCTCAGTCTAACACAACCTTTGAGTTTTTTGCTTCATGGTGGGATAATTGGCACACAGTGACTGAGATGCCAGGTCATAGGTTTGGGACAACCATAATTCCTTCCTCTTATCGCTGAAAACCAAAAAGACAGATTGTCCCATATGCCAATGGGGAGATGTCCAGCTGTCCTCTAGGGTAACACCCATTTTGACCGAGGTGATCTTTTATGGATCAGGAGGTGGGTTTATGCAGAGAATAATTTCTTATACTATCTTTGTCAGCTTTGTTTGCTTTCCAAGGGCTTTTTTTGCTAAAGCTCATCACTCATTTCCTCATTTACAAGGTGAAATGTAATCATTGCTCTTTGTTTCAGTGGAACAAACCACAGCTATACACTAATTACCAGCCGTGAGTTGAATGGGTTTATCCCTAGAAACTCAAAGCCCTGATCTCCTCATTTGAAAAGTCCATAACCTTTCCTGTTCGCAGGGCATGCTTGGAGGGTTGCATCTGAATGTTATTTTCCTAACTCCGGATTTCCAACGAGCTATATTCTTACCACCTCTTGCATCTCACATTCACTTTTGAATGTGGCCCACTCATCTAATGGGGCCACATTCAGCCAGATTGGGATGTGGCTTGGGCTTCTATTTTTAGGCTGATCTGGCTCATTCGCTTGCATATTGCTGTCTCTAGCTTATTAGCTAGAGGAGACTTCTCTGCCTGGAACTGACCTCCACTCAGGTGAACAATGGAAACCTGAGAAGACTTGCATCTCCTCCCTCTTCTGGGGAGAGTGAGCATCTCTCCCATGTGAGGCAGCTCTGGACTGGTGACCGGAGGACACAGGCTTACACTTGCACTTTTGGGAGTCCACATAGGGTTTAACCCAATCATGCCAGGGGGTAGGGAATTGACAGGGCAGACAGGACTCTGAGGGAAATTGATGTGCCCCTCCCCCCTCCAGGACACACAAATGTTTGTAGAAATTGAAACTCCTAAAATTCTTTTGAAGTAATAGATTACTTTAATGTGACTTAAAATCCTTACAGTGAAAGCCAACATAGCTTTACCTTTCCAAGTGGCATTGGTGGAATGTCAGTTCAAATACTAACTCTCCTACCAGCCCTGTGGATAAACCCTTTGGAAGATATTCCTAAGCAGCCCTTCCTTGAGACTTACCTTATTGTTAGCTCAGCTAATTCTACATATAATTGCTTAAGTCCTGGCCTGAGAGGAAAAATTGTTGCATGTGGTAGGGGGGAGGAGATGGTTGTTAAGGGGGGTGTACATTTTTCAATCACAATCCCTAATATCCCATCTTTCAAACTCCCCCTGCGTCATTCTACTGTAATGCAGCTGCTCAACAGTAAGTTTTGAGAAAGTAAGGCTGTTCCTGAATCACTGCTAATGGTCAGGGCAAGGATGAGGTTCATTCTGGTCCATTCTAAGGTTTGCTCATTTCCAGAGGCTCTCTAAGAATAATGATCAGGCTTCATGGAATTGCAGGGGGAGTAAGGATCCGGAGGGGATGTGTACCCAACAGGGATTAGCTGAAATGTCCGATCAGGGTGAAGGCCGATGCCAGTGAGAACTAAAACCCGTAGATAATCCTCCAAGCTTGATTTTAGCCAGTCATTTCCATTTTCTAACTTGGAATCAGAAGGCCTCGTTTTAAGTTGCAGCTTTGCCAAGTTGCTAAACCTCTCTGAATTTCAATTTGCTTATTTATAGAAACAGGGTTATATATCTGTCCTAAAAATCTGAAAATGGATGAAAAAGTTCATTGTAAAATTCTATACAAATTTATATGCTCATGATGTTAATTTTCCAAATTGCTTTGTCTCTCTTTTCAGCATGTGGGAAAGGTGCCTGGCCACAAAGTAGGAAAATGAAAGAAGGACATAGAGAGGGTCTACTGTGTGCCATCAGTTTGGGGCTGATGCTACCTGGGCTACCCTAAGAAAGAAGACAGGTTGGACTTTTCTGGCTGGTGGGTCTGTCAGAGGACAGATGCTCCTTCTGCATTCTAGATACAGGATTTCAGCTCAGCCAGGTAGGCAGAGGTCTCTGCCAGCTACACCTAAGGGAACTGGAAGCCTCTACTTACCCAAAGTCACCCCTCATCTCCCTTAGTCTTTGAGGGATGACATTTGGGGGATTTGAAGAAGGCTATCACAAGGAGTAGAGGCAAGATTTTCCACAATGAAAAAAATTCTTCCATGTGTGATAACAGTTTTTTTCTTAATACATGAAGGTTAACTCTTATGAACATCATAATGAATGTATTTTAAGCATACCCTTAGAATATAAAATATAGATAGTGGTTGTTTGTTTTAAATATAAAGTTGCTTCACTGTAGGGCCCAACTACTTCAGAAGAGTTGGACCTGGATCATTAATTGCAAAGTATGTGGGTAGGCTATGTCTTATTTATTATTGTGTTCACAGTGTCTGGAATATGATAGGCATTTGATGGTTATATTTGAAAGAATTAATGCTGATTTAGGTTGGCTATAAATTATGTAGATAGGAAAGAGAAAGAGACAGAGCTCCTGGAGAGCAGGAACACAGGCAATATCTTTATGCATTAATTCATTCACTTAACAAATATTCAAGTGCCCACTTTGTGCCACCTTCTATATTCTAAGCACTGGAACCCAAAATAGCAGTCCCTATGCTCATGGCATGCATATTCCCATGAAAGAGACAAGTTATAGATAAGTAAGTAATTATTATGTTATAAACTGAGGTAGCAATAACATGCTATGTAAGAATTTTAATGGGAAGAGTTTTGATCGAGGAAGACTCTTGCAGGTGGTGCCACTTGAGTGAAGACCTAAATGAAGCCAGAGAGCACAATGAGATCTGCAAGGAAGGGCATTCCAAATAGAGAAACCACAGAAGAGAACTCCCTGAGATGGGCATCAGCTTAGCGGCTTTAAGGAAAAATACTGAAGTCAGAGTGGTTGGTGTGGAAGGAGCGATGGGGAAAGTGGTATGACAGTAAGTTCAGAGACTAATAGGGGGCATGTCACACAGGGCAGGGTTCTCCAGCCTGTCACCTCCAACTCTACCTTTGTATAATAAGTCTAATATATTCTCACTTCTCCTTTACTATCCTGTAATCAGATTCATAGGCCATACGTCCTTCCTATGCACACAATGAAACCAATCAATATAATCTCCTAATTGTAATAAAGAAATAAAGGGAAATAAATTTGTAGCAGAATAATATGGATTTTATATGTAAATGCCACACTAGCCATCTTGTAGTTATATGAAGAATCACCTTGAACGCAGCAGCTATGTTTGCAGACCGAGGCGGGCGTGTTGTGTTGCTAACATAAATATTCACATGGGATGTCAGTCACCAGCAGTGTTGTGATTTTTTAAACTGGTGAACACTTCTTGATAAATTTTTGATCAAAACAAAGTAAATCTCCTTACAAAGTACGTAGTAAATTGCATTCCTGCAAAATTTAAGATGTTCTAAACCACACAGAAAACTCTCTGCATTTATATGTAAAAATGAGTTAGAGTCCAGACTCATATACTTTACCTACAAATAGGTTTTTAGTAAGTCATTCAAAAGAAGGGCACAGACAACAGGGCAATTCTTTTGTGTGTGGGGGGGTGTTCCTGCACATCGCTGGACATATAAGTCCCAGGTATCCTTGTTGGCCCCCCAATTTTATGACAGCAGAAAACTTGCCACCAAATTTTCAGACTGGTAAGCACTGATGTAGATAGGGCCTTGTAGGTCAGGCTTCCTATGTGTTATTGAAAACCCTTGGTGGGTTTGAGCAGAGGAGTGAAGGGATATGATTTATATATAAAGAGTCTAATTTTCACTGTTGGTAGAGAATAGACTGCAGTGGGAGAGCAGGTTTGTAGGTCTGCCCTTTAGAAATGGCAAAGTGTGGTTTCCAAGTGGTGGGGCTGGTACCACCAGAGATGAAGGGTTTTTATAACTATGTCCACCTGAAAAAGTGATTTAACATCTCTGGAGAACTGACCTGGAACACCTCCATCACCTATATTTTGCCTGGTAACTTGCTATTTTTCTGTCATTACCACAGTGTCATCTTCTACTGAAAATGTTCATCTTGTTTATATGTAAAAGTCCTAGCAAATCGAACTTACTCCCCAAAATACTAATATACTCCTTAATAGTTCCCACGAATTATAATGGAACAGAATGTCTTTAAACTTCTCTGTGTCCTCCTTGGAGGTTGGGTCTTCTTGCCTCTGCCATGGTGCTTTGAGAGACCACATGGTGAAAGGTGGAGTGTTATGATGAGAAGTGGAAAACCATGAGCACAGAGGAAGAAGCAACTGTATGGGAACCACACAGCCCTGGGTTTCAACCTGAGGGCTTGATCTTTCCTTGCTGTGTGACTTTGGGCAGGCGCTAGGTCTCTCTGAGCCTTGATTTCCTCATCTTGAGAATAGGGCAAATAATATCTAGAAGGTAAATAATAAAGAAGGTAAAATGTAAAGTGCCTGGATGCTGAGATACAAGTAGGTGCAAATCACATGCTAGTTTCCTTTGTTTATGGGCAGTTCTTTCAACCAGTCTTCTTCAGACGGCATGTGTCAAGCGAGCTTTTTGGAGAGCTTGTGTGAGGGTTTAAAAGAGGCAGCCATGGGAGTCTCATGCTTCTATCCCAAGAAAATGCTTGAGCATGGTGTAGTCCTGGCAGAATTAAGAAACATGTCACATATTTCTGATAGTGCTTATCCTCCCAGAGCTCTTTGACTCCTGTGTGGTCACAGTGAGAGGCCGTGAGAATGGAAGCCCTGCAGCAATCCTGAGTCCAGAGCTGAAAACAAGGTTTCATAGCCCTTACACTGTGGACAGGGTCACGGGAAGCCTTCGCTGCTTGGAGCAACGCAGGGCTGTAAAGCCAAGCATAAGGGCAAGTGTCTCTGTCTAGAGAAGGGAGGTAGGCATTGTGAGAGGTGGGATTAAAGGAAAGCAAATGCCTGGGCCGTGAGAGGAGACAGGAGACCAAGTGTGGGTTGTGGCGTGGCTGGGCCAGGGCCCTTTCCTGGAGTTTCCCCTGCCCTGGGCCCAAGCTCAGTCCCGAGTCTCAGGCGAGCATCTTCTGGGAATCACTAACAACCTATAATAATCTTTTCTTTCTTTTGCTACATCTATAGGCCGCTTTTGGGGAGGTAAATGCTAGCATCCAAAACAGCAGACAATTTGGAGCCAGTTATATTTATTTTGAGGGAACATGAACATGGGACTTTTTCTTTCTTTTCTGGTTATGTACAAACTTTTAGCAGTGCTTTTTGCAAGTTTGTACTGAAGTGTAACCCTAACAGCACAAGAGAGTGAGTGCTTACGTCCAGGTGTCAGGGAGCAGAGCCTAAAATGGCCTGTGCCTGGGACAGTGTTTCTTTGAAGATTTTTTCTAAATGCTGCATTCAAATTCAAATTTTGTGCTCTGCTTTATTATATAGCTGCATTTTAAAAAATACAAAAATAATGATCTAGCCCCAAATTTTAAAATAAAAGTGATGTCTGGCACATATCCCCTGTATGGGTGCCTGGTGTGCCTTAGTGATAAAAGCAGGCAGATATACTAATATTAAAAGTGAGTTTGTAGTCCCTAAGTATCCACTCAGAGATGAAGGAGGAGGTGTCCTAGCAACATGTTAAGTAGACAGAGACCTGGCAGGCAATAAACATTGGCTCATTTATTCATCCAACCAATTTTTATTTAGTGCCTGCAATGTGCCAGGCATTGACCTAGGTACTAGGGTACAATGATGAGCAGAAAGAGAGAGATTATCACACAAATAAACTTAAAATTGTGACTGAGAATGAAGGAGAGATCCACAGAGCAAAAAAAGTCTGTGGCAGGGGTCGCTGACCCTTCTAGGAAGTGTCTCTTGACTTGAGTCTGAAATATCAGTAGGCAATCACTAGGCAAAGAATGAAGAGAATAGCTTTCCAGACAGAACCAACAGTGTGCACAAGGTCTTGGGGGAAAGGGAGTGTGCCAAGTGTGAGGGACTGAAAAGGGAGTGTGGTTTGACTACAGAGTGGATGGGAGAATGTGGCCTGAAATGAAATTGGAGAGAAAAGCAGAAGGCAGCCCCAGAGGGCCTTGTAGCCTTGTAAGGGTCTTTGTCCTTATCCTAAAAGCAATGGGAAGTCACTGAAGGGTTTTAAGCCAAAGAATAGCATGATAGGATTTGCATTTTGGAAAGATCACTCCAGCTGCTGCACAGAGAACAGAGTGGAAGGATGCCAGAATGGAGAGGCTGGAGCCAAATTAGGAGTTGCTACCAGTAGTTGTTGTGAGAAATGATAGGATTAGGGGGTGATTGATGGTGGTGGTGATGGTAGAGATGGAAGAAGAAGATGGGTTTTAGAGATATTATGAGCTAAAATGTGCAGGATTTGGTGATGGATTGGAAATGGAACAAAAGACAGGGAGTTGTCAAAGATGGCTCCAAGATTTCCAGCTTGCTACCATTCACTGAGATAGGAAACATGGAAAGGAGACCAGGCTTGGGGGAGAAGATGGTGAGTTCAGTTTTGAGCTTCTGATTTTGAGGTGCTCCTGAGGTGCTTTTGAGATCCAAGGAGGAATGTCAGGTAGGTTTGAAGTTGAGAATTGGATGAGGGTCTGAACTGATGAGTTAATTTGGAAAATCATTTTGGTGCTATTTGAAGCCAAAAGTATCAATAAGATCACCTAAGAAAAAGTATTGAGTGAGAAGAGGAGAGGCCTAAGAATGAGCTATTAAAAACTCCAGTGTTTAATGGCAGAGTAGAGAAGGATTAGATAAGCTGTGGCAAGAGAAGTAGGAGGGAAGTCAGAATATTATAATTTCAGAAGCCAAGGGTGTTGAAAAAGGAACTAGTTAGCATCACAGGGTACTGCAAATTCAAGAACAACTATAACTAAAAAATATCCATTAGATTAAGTAACATGAGCATCAATGGTGAGAGCTGTTTCAGTTTCTATGAAGTATCCGGGCAAGAAATCAGATTGGAGTAGACTACAGAAGGTGGTAAGGGGTGAGAAAATGGAGGAAATGCATATCGGCATCCCTTAGAAGTTTGGTTGAGAAGGCATGGGGAGAGGGTGGTGAGCTGGAATACAGGACGAGTCAGACTAGAGTTACCTTTTTTTTAAAACTTTATTAGGGAAAATTCAAACATAAACAAAATTAGAGAGAATGGTATTAGGAAATGGCATCACTCAGTTTCAACAATGATCAGCTCATGGTTGAACTTGTTTCATCCATCCCTCCCCCCATTTTTTTTTTTTGTTTTGTAATGGAAGAGACTTGAGCTTATTTGAAAGGCATTGGTAAGAAAATCATTGAGGGAGAGTTTGAATATTCGAGAGAGGAAAAAACATAAATGATAGCCCATAGCTCCTGAGAAAGTGGGAGGGAAATAGAATCTAGAGTACCAGTGAAAGGGTTTACTTTAGGTAGCTGGAGGGCCAGCTGCTCTACTGCAATAGGGGGGAAGGAGGGTAAAATGATGGGATGTGTGCAGATAGGTTTTTATTTTTGGTGTTTTCTGGGGGAAAAGAAGGTCTTGGATGTTAGAATAGAGGATAGAATGTTGAATTAGTTATTGTAGAGAGTGAGAGAATGATATATATATCATATAGTAGAGAAAAGTAGACTATTTACTAGGCAATATTAAAGGCCCATTTGATTAGATGAATTGGCTCTGAGAAACAAATGCAATTGACATACATAATTTATAGGTCCAGCTTGTTCATGTTTACTTTTATAATATAGTGTTGTTACTCGATTCCCTAGTGAAAGAATGTGTCTACGTGCATGCAAATGCATGCCTTCTACAGAGTTTGTGGATTCCACAATCTCCTGTGTGTGATCAGAATGTATAGTATCTCAAAAGAGTTGCTTTTAAGACTTAAGATGTGCCTGATGGGTAAGCTTGTTTCCTGTTAATTGGTTCTGGGCGCCACCTGCTGGACAGCATGCCCAACATCACCAGCCAGGTTTTTCCAATGCAAATTCTAAAACCTTTATTCTTTGAAAAGTCAGTGTTCTTGCATACAACATCCTTCCCCTCCGAATCAAGTTTCATTTTTCAGATACTCTTTTACTTTATATATTTGTGGATCAAAGCAGGTATGTTAAAATGTTTTTTGTTCAGATGCTTGGTTTTGGTCTTTTGGTCAAACGCCACAATCTTTCCCATTTCAATGCATTTGTTGTCTGCAAAGCTTATCTATGGCCCATATAGAAAGAAAAGAAATAAAATGACAGATTTTTATCTGAAATGGCATAAATTAGAAAGATATTAATGGCTAAAGTTGTAGAAAATACAGAGAATACAGATACCAACTTTGTCCAGATTAAGAGATGTCCTAATTAGCAATCCCTCAATTTTAGGTTTTGTTGTCTAATCCCTTCCTATCCCAAATTATTCTCTTCTAGTTCTTTAAAAATATGTATTTCTTTATAATTCCCAAGCTGAGCACTCAGAAAACTAGTCTTCTGTATATGATTCTTAAAAATAGTCAATCTTGACCTGCACACAATGCCCATTAAAACCTTTTCTCTAAGCTCTTTGGGTCACACTATTGAACTGCTCCCAATTTCTAGGTTTCCATTAAGTAATTCCATTCCTTCACATATACTCACTCTCTTGGGGATTTCAGGGCTGAATCATTCTAGTTGTTTCCTCTCCTATCACTCAGTCGATAACTCTTAATTATGGTCATTTTATATGTACAAGCCCAGCCATGATTCACACAGAATTTAGGAAACTACTAATATGAAGTACTGAGTCATTCCACAAGAAGAATATGATTCATTTACTCAACAGGTCTTTATTAAGTGCCCACTTGTGTCAGGGACTTTGAGAGGCACGGGTGACATATGAAGAATAAGATAGGCACAATCCCAGTCTTTACGGAGCTTGCTATATAGTATGGAAGACAGACACTACTTGTCACCTCAACAAATCACGGCAAGTGCTCTGCTAGGGTAAGTACAGGGAAGGCCACAGAAGCATCTGGAAGCTCGAGAGTCATGGAGGCCCTCCTTGGAGAAGTAGCATTAAGCCTTGAAGGAAGGAGAGAACAAAAGGACACCAGGCAGGCTATGACACTTAAGCCTAGTCCAAGGGCCAGGTTGCAGAGGGTCTGGGAAACGTTTTTAAGGAGTTTGGACTTTAGCCTAAGGGCAGATACCAGCCAATGAAAGATTTTAAGAGAGAGAGAGAGAGTGTGTGTGTGGGCGGTGGGGGGTTACCACATTTAAATTTATGTTTTAGGAAGATTATTCCAGCTGAAACTTGGAGAAGATCTGGAGGGAAGAGAGGATGGAGATTCATTTAAAGGGATGTGCATCTGGCATTTGCTTGTATTTGGGCAGTGGAGATGGCAATAAGTGAATGAATCTGAGTGATATCTAAGATGTAGAGTGGATAGGACTTGGTGACAATTGGCTGTAAGAGATTAAGGAGAAAGCACAGAGTCCAGGATGACTGCCATCTTTCTGGCTTGAGCAAATGGGTGAATGGAGGTGCCATTTAATAAGAGAGGGAACACTAGAGAAGTAGAGTCTCCAAATGGTCAGGGACAGTAAGTATTTTCACATTAATTATGTTGAATTTGAGGTATCTAAGCTATACACATGGATATGTCTAGTAGGCAGTTGGATATATGAGCCTGGAACTCTGGAGAGAAGACTAAGAGAAGTCTAAGTCTTAGGAATCATTAGTATGTTGAGAGTAAATTGGTATTTTAGGAGTAGTCAATATCTCATAGAGTATAGAGCTGGGGAAAGAAGAATGGCAGCAGTGGATCCCTGGACCCCACCATATAAAGAATCATTATTTGAATAGAGTATCTACAACTACAAGCAAGACAGTTCTATCCATTTTCCCCATGGGAACTAAGTCCCCTCGCAATCAGAAGCAGAGTGGGCATCACCATCCCCAAATCCTCAAGATTGAGGAATGAACAAACATAAGGGGGGATTGCAACTAGGGAAAAAAGTAGACTTATTTTTATACTAGCAATAGAAGAACTTGCAACATTGATTAAAAAGCAGTGGCCACCAGAGGTTCTGAAAGGAGGGAGAGGGAAGAATAGGTGTAACATGGGGCATTTTGGGGACATTGGAATTGTTCTGCATGACATTGCAATGATGGACAGGCCATTATACATTTTGTCAAAACCTATAAAATTGTGGGGTGCAAAGTGTAAACTATAACGTAAACTATAGTCCATGGTTAGTAGCAATGCTTCAATCTGTGTTCATCAATTGTAACAAATGTACCACACTAATGAAGGATGTTGTTAATGGGGGAAAGTGTGGGAGGGGGTGAGGTATATGTAAATTCCCCTATATTTTTTATGTAATGTTTATGTAATCTAAAGCTTCTTTAAAAATGAAACATTAAACATTCTTTAAAAATAAAACATTGAAGAAAAAAAAAACCGGAATCATTTGAGAAGATAAGAGCCAGCAATAAGACTGGCCAGAGAGGCAGGAAGAAAACCGTGAGTGCTGAAGTCAGAGCCAATAAAAGGACCATTTCAAACAGAAGGGAGCTGGCTGCAGTGACAGATGTCGCTGAAAAGGGCTGATGTTTTCTTCTGAGTTTAGTAATATGTGACCTTGTCCAGGGCAGTTCCAGTGGAGTGACGAAGTAAATTTCAGGGAGTTCATGTGTGAGAGAGTGATGTGGAAGTGGAGGCAGGTAGTGCAAAAAATTAAAATATTTCTTATGAAATGGAGTTTAGTGATGGGGTGGGAGCTAGAGGGAGCTGTGTGGTTAAGGGATGATGTTGTTTTTTGGAACAGGAATGGGGGAGAATGTTTAAATGCTCATGGAACTCATCCCATAAAAAGAGAAAGGCTGAAGGAACAAGGAAACAGCAATCAATAGATTGATCAGTCACAAAGAAGGCAGCCAAAAATAAAAAATCATTATTGTGCCCTTTTATGTGCTGGAACTGTTCTAAGAGCTATCTCTCATTTAACTCTTATAGAACCTCTCTGAGACAAGTGCTGTTATTATCATCCCACTTTACCAGATGAGGAAACTGAGGTACAGATGGGTTCTGTGAGTGATCAAGGCCACACTGTAAGTTGTGGAGCTTGGCTTCAAACCCAGGTAGTCCGTTCTGAGACTAGCACTGCTAACCACAGTGCTATATTGTGGGATCCACAACCTAGCTGAAGACTTAAATAGGAGGTGTCCACCTTTGCTGTTGTCACTGAGGTTGAGGAGGATAGGATAGGCATGGATAAAGGTGTCAGCTTGCTTAGGGTTGGTTAGGGAGTCGAGGGAGCGCCTGTCTAATGGAGTCCATATTTTCTATGAAGTAGGAAGTTAGATAGTTTGTTCAATGAGCACGAATGTAGTGGAATCAACTATGTGAGGAGAATGAAGAAATCTTGAAATAATAGTTTTCGAAATTGGAAGAGTATGACAACTAGGAAACATAGTAGGTTTGAGGAGCAATGTGGAGAACCCAGATGAAGTTTGTTACTATGAATTGATAGTTGTGTGATTTTCTCTAGCAGCAGTTAGCAGTTAGAAGCCTGAGTACAAACAACAGAGAAAGCTGAGAGACAAGAGACCCAGACTTAGAGTTTGGGGAGGGGGGTGATGTGGGTGTGAGGGCAGAACAAAGGTAGAGGAGGTTTCGGATGCTGGCAAGTGGTGGGCCATAGATGCTAAGCTAGATAGGCATGGAAGTGAAGTCAGAAGGGAAGCTAATGGATGGGTCAGAAGAAGTCAAAACAGTGGTACGTTGGAAGTAATTTAATAAACAAGCTGAAATGATCCAAGGTTATTCTCAGAGGATGGACTATTTGATTGTATTATTTCACATGCAGAAAAGAATCTGGATTAATGATTGTAGTACAGGCAAAGAGAAGGTTAATGGCAATGGAAAGTCAATGAAAAGACAAGGCAGGGTTCTGGACACGTCACCTATGTAACACAGAGTCACAAAAAATGGCAGGACCTGGGGTGGAGAAAGCTTCTAACAGTGTGGTGTTTGCCCTGCACCTTGAGAACTGTTAGCAGCGAGGAGACTGTTGAGGCAGCTTGTGGTGGATCCTTGGGATGAGATTCAACACCCTTTCTACACATATGGTCTTGACATAATGGCCTATGAGCTCTTCAGTTATAAAATAAAAGGCAGACTAGATTACCTCTAAAGATCCTTGTGGTTTTAACTTCTGTGTTTTTAAGCAGAATTCTAAGTCTGTAGGGTGGGAAGAAACATCTTACTAAAAAGTTTTTCTTAACCAAGTGGAACTGAGAAATGACCCCTGTGAATCCACAAATCTTAGACTTAGAAACTTGCTTTAACTCATACTCTGATAATACCCATTATGTACCTCCAACTCTGGCTGATTTTTTTTTAAATTTTTATTATTATTTTTAAAGATACTCAGATTATACAAATGTCACATAAAAAATATAAGGGATTCCCATTTACCCTGCTCCCTACACCATCCACATTTCCCCACATTAACAACATCCTTCTTTAGTGAGGTACATTCTTTGCAATTGATGAACACATTTTGGGGCATTGCCACTAAGCGTGGATTAAAGTTTACATTGTAGTTTACCCTCTCCCCCATCCAATTCTGTAGGTTATGGCAAGATTTATAATGGCCTGTATCTGTTATTGCAATGTCCTTCAGGACAATTCCCAAGTCCTGAAAATGCCCCTGTATTACACCTGTTTTCCCTCTCCCTGTCCTCAGAACCTCCAGTGGCCACTGCCTCCACATCAGTGATAGAATTTCTTCCATTGCTAGAATCACAATAAGTCTATAGTAGAATAATAATAAGTCTACTTTAGTTCATAGTTCATTCCCCAATCCTGAGGAGTCTGGGATGGTGATGCCCACTCCACCTCTAATTGAGAGGGGGCTGTGATCCCATTAGGCCAATGGATGGGACTCTCTTGCCTGCAGTTGTAGGCTCTCTCGGTTCCTTTGTATGGTAGCTGTCCATCATCACCTCCATGTTAATTGTCCTGAGTGAGACCAATGAACTAAAGAGTAGGTGTTGCAGCTCTGTTGAGATTCAGGGCCCAGCTGTCTGGCTGATTGTTTTGTTTTTAACCATAGAAGTTTTGATAGAGTAACTTTAACAGTATAGCCTTGGGAACTTCTCTATTATAAATACACTGTTCCAGAAGGTTCCTGGTCAGTGGGTTCAGGCTCTTGGGTTGTTGAAGATCTGTCTTCGCTGAGCATCGAGGAAGACTGATGAGGGCTTATCTTGATTGTGCCTGCATCACGTACATAAGAGGTTTGTACATCTTCACGAAAGCGCTGAGTAAATGATATTCTGACACCGCAGCAATCACCTTTCTGGTGAGTTTCTTATTCATGTTAATGTAGCAAACGTCCACTTAGAATGCATTCCAAGTTGTTCCTTTCCTTTGAAATATGTACATTTTATAGGTGGGTTGAAAATGTCCTTCAGAGGATGTGTGCCTGAGATAAATCAAACATGTCACTTCCTGGAGGCAGAGGGTGAGAGGAGGTGATGTTTTCAAGTGTGGTGCATTTTTCTAGTTTTGCGTTAAGGAAAGGAGAGTGCAAGTGGGGCAGAAAGTAGAGCCCTTGTTTCAGCGCTTCTGGCCAGAGTTAAATGGAAAAGAGCCATGAGGATCAATCGTTCTTCCAAGATTTGTACAATTTATCTTTACTCTGTTTTGAATGCCCTTCCTGTAATTCTTTGCTTGGTAACTTATAACATCTGAGATATCAACCCTTTGCATTTGGTATAGCCTTTCTTGATTTGCTTTCCCAGTCGGCTCCGTCTAGATCACGTGCCCTGCCTTTGTACACCTGCCACATGTACACCATGACGTTTTTACTTGACATTTATTTCTACCTCCCTCACACAATGGCTGGCCCATTGTAGGCGATAAATTAATTTATAATGCAATCATTATTTTTTTGTGGATTTATAATAAATATTTTCTTTCTTTGCTTCTGTCATCATATCTGGCAACTTTTGATGTCAGGCTCTAGGCTAGCAACTGGTTAAATAATGATAAACAAGACAGACAAGGTCCCAACACTCAGGAAATCTGTATTCTAGGAGGAGAGACTGACAAAAAGCAAGTAAACAGACTACAGAAAAACAAACAAACACACTGGAGTGGCTGCAATTTGTAATTAGTTTGTTATGAAGGAAACAAATAGTAAACTGAGGCAGAGATTGTTGGAGGGACCTACTTGAGTTAAGATGAATGAGAAGCCTGTCTCAGTTGGTGGCAAGAGAGAAGAATAGGGAGACAAGTGCTCAAGGCAGAGAAAACAGCAGCAGGAAGATTCTGAATTAAGTGTGGGCGGAGCAGAGTAAGCCAGGGAAGACTGGAGAGAGGCAGGTGTGAGGCTATAAGAGGGCTGTTTCCCCAGTTAGAAGTTCAGAAGAGAGGGCCCAGGAGAAGAGTAAGGAAGCCATTGCAGTACCATCATGAGTGAGGCAGCAATTACTGTCTTGGGATAATGTAATGGTAGTAAAGATGGAAGACTGTGGGTTTGAGGTGTCGTTTGAAGTTAAAAATTGATCATATTTGTTGATGACTTGGATGTGATAAGGGAAAGAAAGAAATCAAGGATGTCTCTGACTTAAGTAATATATGCCATTTACTGATATAAGAGACTTAGAAGACGGAGAAACAGACCTGAGTGAAAGTGAAGAGTCCCATTCATATTTGAGATGTGAGTAAGTTACCCAAGTAAAGGTTTGGCATGGGAAGTTGGGTAAGAGCCTTGAACTCAGAGGAGCTCAGAGGCACCAGATTAAAATTTGGGAGGCCTCCAAGTAAAGATAATACATGAATCTTTGGGACTTGGTGAGATCATTTAGGAAAAGAATGTGTAGAGAGACAAGCCTTTTGGGATTCCTTTAAAGAAAACTGAAAAGAAACAGCCAGTAAGTGGAAGCAAAAAAGAGAAAGTTTCAAAGAGGGAGTGCAGTTGCTGAGGAGTTTAGTCAGATGAAGCAGACAGGTGTCCACTGACTTCACCATGATGTGGCAGTCACTGGGTGCCTTGGCAAAAATAGAATCGGGAGCGGATGTAACTCAAGTGGTTGAGCACCTGCTTCCCTTGTACGAGGTCCCGGGTTCGATCCCCAGTACCTCCTAAAAACTAAACAAGCAAACAAATGAAAAAACCAACTCAGGCGAACCAATGTAGTTCAGTGGTTGAGCACTGGCTTCCCACATACGAGGTCCTGGGTTCAATCTCTGGCCCCGGTACTTCAAAAACCAAACCAAAACAAAACAAAAACAGATTCAGTGAGTGATGAGGTCAGAAGCCAGATGATATCAGGATAAGATTGAGAGAGAGTTTAGGAAGTGAGACAGTGTATGTAAAGTGCCCTTTCAAGAAGTGTGGTTATAAAAGAGAGCAGAGAAGTGGACCAGTAGTTTGGAGGGATGTGGGCCAGTGAAGATTTGTTGTTTTTCCATTTTTTACGAGCAGTAGCAGATTATGTTTATTTGTCAATGAAGATAATCCAGGAGAGAGGGAGGTTGGAGGTTCAGGAGAAGAAAGGGATATTGTAAGGCTGGAGTTTTCTGGAAGGTAAGAAAAGATGGAGTCTAGAACCCAAGGGGAAGGATGGATTATGGTTGAAGGAGTTTCCCTTTCCCTGCTGCTACAGAGGGAGGAATGATATGATGGGTGCATATGAGTAGGTGGGATTGTAGGTTGCTGTTAAGAAGATGTGGGGGCTGTGATGGCTTCTGTTTTCTCACTGAAGATGAGGTGAAATCATTAGCTAAGATAAAGTGAAAAATTACTGGATCTATTCTGCTCCTGATTACTTACCTTATTTGTCAGTACTCCTTGGATTTTTACTCCTATTTTGCATGGATGGATTTCCATTCAACTGCACCTTTTCTTGTCTGAAAGCAGTTTCTTGTGCTAGTCAATAGTTTTTTGATCAATTGCAACTTTTGTGTGCGTGGGGGAGGCAATAAATGCCCCTAAATCATGTTTTTAGAACAAGAGCTGGTCAGTGTGGTTCACTGTGTACCTTGGGAAGAACTGATTGCTATAGCTTGAGAGGAGCTTTTCAGAGGCTTTGGAGGAGACAGATGTGTGGAGCGGGGACAGATTTGTAAAAGCAGTGTAGAAAGAAAGGAAGAATGGAAATGACTAATCAGAAAGTTTAATTTCTTCTATGTGCTGTGCAATATGTAACTCTCTTTTCCATCTTCCACAAAACTTTTAATAAAACTTACAATACTTGGCAATGCTGATACTGTTGTCGTTAATGGGCTCAAGATAGTGGGGAGTGAGAGCAGAGGCTACACAAGGAATCCCAAGTATGTTTAGGTTACATTAATTTTTTAAATTATGAAATAAATTATATATACTCAAGGGTGTATATAATGCATACAAACAGTTTTAAAAAGTGTAATTACAACCATAAAATAAACACTTGAGTTCTGACCAGCCAGTTTAAAATTAGAGCACCGCCGGTGCCTCTGAACCTCCTCCAGTGCCTCCCCTGCCGATCCCCAGAGGTTATCAATCACCCCCTTAGTCTCCTTTATGGTTTTATCTTGTATATAGCTATTCCTAAATAATATGTTACCTAGTTTTGCTTATTTTTAAACTTTATACAAATGGAAACATATTCTTCTGAGTTGATTTTGTTCCCTTCATCGTGTTCTGAGATTTGTCCATGTTGGTGAGTGTACTGCAGTTTTTTCATGTTCATTGGCTATTATTGAAAATGCTACTAGAATATTCTTGTACCTCTTGGTGCAAATGTTTTCAGGTTATAGCCTGGGAATAAGATTGCTAAGTCATTGCATATATTCCCGTTCACTTTCACTGGCTATGCTTCATTGTTTTCCACAGTGATTCTACCCGTTTTATGTTACATTTTCATTACTGATAAAGCCAAGGACTTGGCAGCCCTGGAGGAAGAGATATTACCTGGTACCCTATAGAGGTAGCCACAGTGCAGGAAGTGGGTGGGGATTTCTAGGCCAGTGAAATCTTGGTCGTGCGTTTTCCTCTGTTTCACTTCCTGCACCCTAATTTCCATTTTCAGACAGGAATATCTCCTATCACATGAATGTCTTTAGAAGGATTCAAGAGACCGAGAGTGTCAGAAAACAGGAGGTTCACAGTGAGAGGCAGAAAAAGGAGGGCACATTACGGGGCACACAGGGTCCAGAATGTCCACCAGGCAGGGGAGGTGGAGGGGTTGATTTGCAAACATTTTGCTCAGAATTCCTGACCCCAGAATTGGAATCCTTTTGGCAGCCAAGAATTCCCATCGTTTCTGTGGTGCTGATTGTGAGAACTGCATGTTTTCTATTCTTTAACTCCAAAGGGAAGTGGACATATAGATATAACTGTGCCTGGAAATATGGATGTAACTCAGCACTGGAACCCCCGTGTTCCCTAGAGTAAGAGGTCCTGGTGTCTCTACTTCCGCAGAAGCCTCTTTCCCTCCAGGGGGGTCAGCCATGAGCTGATCACATTAGAAAAATAACTTCTAATCCTCACAAGATTCCTGAAAAGCAGATATTGTTCCAACTCTGTAGATGAGAAAACTGAAGCCTGGAGAGTAATTACACAGCTTCTTGATGGCATCTTTGAGAGTCAAAGCCACATCTTTTATCTGCTTTCATCTATGTTCCCCCCATCTCTCCCTGTCTTTCTATTCTTTGTCTTATCATTTATAACCATATGACCCCAAACAAGCATCTTATCTTGTCTGAGCTTTAAATTAAAAACAAACAAAAACAAAAACAAAACAAACAAAAAAAACACCAAAAAACCAGTTCACATAGTTTTAATAAACATGTACTGAAAATTGGAAATTTTATTGAAAATTGGACTTCTTATATTCTAGTAGGAGTAATGCCTTGGGCTTGCAAGAGTCTTTCCCTGTGACATTATAATTTTTATCATGTTCGTATTTGTCTCCTAAATCACCTTTCCCAGCCTCTGGCTGACCGAGTGAGCATAGCTTGTTCTACAGCTGTTATGTGCCTACATTAGGAGGTCTCGGCTATAAAACTTGCTCTGGTGTACTCTTGGAGATCTGTGATTTTGCTTTCATCCTATTTGGCTGGTGGAGACCATATTTCTTCTAGTAACGGTCAGGGGTTGTGGTGCAGGCTTTCCCGGCATGTGTGGTTACACACCCTTGACATACTCTGTCTTTGATATTTGTCTCAAGTAGCAGTCAGGTGGGGGCAGCACAAGTAGCACGCCAATATTTGGCTCTCTGGGGACACCGCTACACTGCCTCCTGGGCTCTTTACTTCTCCAGTAACACCTTGCTCTGCTAACAGGGGAAGTAGAAGCAGAGAGGAGGCATCATGCAAATGTGGGGAAAATAATAAAATCGGTTTCTAGCCTGGAGTGTCTTGGGAAGACTCTAATTGTCACCACCTAGGAGAGTAAAGTATTCAGTCCTTTCTCCTGCACAACCTTCCTGCTGACCTGCATGCTGCGGGCCCCCATCTTTTTCCTTCCTAGTCTCCTGGGCTGGGGAGGGAGGGTGCTGGTCCTCCCGTGGACCCCTGATACTTTGGGAATATGAAGGCCATGACCTGAGGAGTTGTCCTTTATCACCAAAAATACTGTAGCCACCAAACAACAAATAGAAATACAAAGGAATTGTAAATTCTTCTAATAGTGGCCCTGCCCATATGAGGGAAAATATTAGGGGCCTTAGGCTCCAGTTCCTTTTTTTTAAATTAATATTTTTTATTTTTTAAAGATACTTAGATTACACAAATGTTACACAAAAAGTATAGGGATTCCTATATGCCCCACTCCCCATACCTCCCACACCTTCCCACATAAACATCCTTCATTAGTGTGACATTCATTGCAATTGATAAACACATCCTGGGGCTTTGCCATTAAGCATGGACCATAGTTCACGTTGTAGACCACACTCTCTCCACACAGTTCTGCATGTTATGTGATGATATAAAATGGCCTATATCTGTCATTGCAACATCACTCAGGATGATTCCCAAGTCCTGAAAAAGCCCCCATATTACAACTGTTTTTTCCTCTCCCTACCCCCAGAGGCTCCAGTGGCCACTGGCTTCCATCAGTGTTGGAATTTCTTCCATTGCTAGAATTTCAATGTGTCTATAGTAGAATAACAGTAAGCCCACTGTAGTCCATAGCTCTTACCCCAATCCCGAGGATTCTGGGATAGTGACATCCACACCACCTCTAATTGAGAGGGGGCTTATATCCCATGGAGAAGATGGATTGCAACTGATTGACCTGTACTTCTGTGTCTTCTACTTTAGTATACTGGGAAGAGAACTTCAATGAATTATAAAGGTTAAGGATGGCAATTGACTGGGGACCAGAACTTTTCAATTGTCTAGAACA
This sequence comes from Cabassous unicinctus, assembly GCA_029593785.1. Lineage (NCBI taxonomy): Eukaryota > Metazoa > Chordata > Mammalia > Cingulata > Chlamyphoridae > Cabassous > Cabassous unicinctus. The sequence continues at coordinate 45,881 of JAQZBX010003099.1, forward strand.
GAAGTTGGCAGTCTTTTTCTGCAAAGGTCTGGATGTTAAATATTTTAGGCTTTGGGGCCATAGAGTGTCAGTGGAGTATTATTCCTTGTTTTGGTTTACAGCCCTTTAACATGTGAAAATGATCCTTAGGATACTTACAAAAACAGGCTGCACGCTGGATTTGGCCCATAATTTGCCAACTTCAATTCTCTTAAGTTCAACCTCAATTTCAGAGCAACAAAATATTATAGAAAAACTTCAAGAAACTTAATATTGTATGTTTTGAGAGGAAGGAATGAGCAGAACCATCAGGCTCAAGCATTAATAATTAAGAAAGATTTCCTGGGAAAAAAAATGAGCCAAGGAAAGGAAGGTAAGAAAATGTGAGAAAATGTTTAAAGGAATTAGGGTTGTGGAAAAGAGAAGGGTTGTGAGATGAGGACTGAACAGGGTATCTTGAACAAAGTAGGGAATCTAGGAAAATGGACTCAGTGAGGTAGGTTTTCTCCTAAGGATAATTTAGTTATAAATACACACCAGCCCACCTGAATAGCAGACCAGATTTACATTGGAATTTGAGAAGGAATTCACTTCCATCTGTGGTTGATAACCTGATATGTGGCAGGTCATAGACCTTCACTTGCTTTCCTACCAGCCGTGGTTTAGTGCTTGTTCCGTCAGCTTTCATGATAGTAAAGAAGGAAGGGACGGGGAGAGGGAGGGAAAAGAAGAAAAAAATGGAGGAGGCTAAAAGAGTGAAATACTGCCCTGGGGTGCAGATTGGCAGGGTGGGTGGAAGGAAAGCAATGGTTATGGGAAGCTTTCTGTGGATTGAGAAGCAAATGTAGTAAGGTTCAAGAATATACCTTTAATTAAAATAACTTCCCCTCTCCCCCCAGATAATCGACCATCAGAAAATATTCAAGGTGGAAGAAGAGGCAAATCAAAATATGGACTGAGAGATAATAGGTGTCAGAGAGAAAAGAAGGAAATGAACCTCAAATATGAGACCAGGTCTGAAAACAGGAAAACTGGCTACTTTTTGCTAGGAGACAATTTAAAAGACAGAAACTTCTAAATCCCTAGAAACATTGGACAATGGCTCATTTTTCTCAGAATAATAAAAAAGCACTGAATTTTAGGATTCAAAGTATGTTGGCTTTAGTCTTGAGTCAACCCCTTACTAGCTTTGTGACTTCAGGAAGGTCATTTAGCTTATCTGAGTCTCAGTTTCTTCATCAGTAAAATGGAAAATATGTTTTTCCTATTTCATAATGTTGTTTTGATTTATAAGTGCATGTTAAAGGACTTTGTAAGCTTTAAAGAACTAAAATAATCTCAGAGATCTTAATAGTTTTAGTATTTTATTAGTTGGTTGACTTTATTCATATGTAGAAAGCAGCTACTTATATACTATGATTTGAGGAGTTTCCAAAGGATTAGCTGTCTGCCAAATTTCTCCTAAACTGGCTTATGATAAAATGCTAAAATCATCTTCCTGGGGTCCAAAGTTTCTACAGTCCTAGGATTAAGGAAATAAGGAACATGTTATTATGCAAATGTTGTTGAAGATGGGGCTTGATTCATCTGTGGACATCTTAGCTTTCAATTACCTCTAGCCGCCTGGCAGTACCTTGAGAGACCAGAAGAGAATTGTCACTAAATAGAGAGGTCCAAGAAGCCAGGGGTCACCATGACTGTACCAAATGCCTGTCAGAACACTAAGGAGGAGCAGGGCCTTAGGAAGAGAGGAGAAGCTATTGAAATGACTTCACAATTTGAGCTTTGGCTGATTTTATCTACCCTGATGAGAGATTTTTGAGTGATAGCTGCCTGTAATCTTTTTTTCCTTTAAATTCCTTGCCAGTGCCTTATTTTCCTAAACAAGTGGCTCTCTAGACAGGATCCCAACTAAGTCCCTTGGAGCTGTTGTGGCACAGACAGCTAACTTTCCACCGGAGGTTCATGCCTTCCTTCCAGGGATCACATCTTCCAGACTCCCTTCTATCTAGATAGGACTGAGTCATTATTTCTCACCAGTGGCACGTGATGTGTGTCTCTGACAGGCAGAGGTAGTTAAAAAGAGAAATGTTCCTTTTTCCACTACCTTTTTTCTTGTCTGCTTGCTGGGTATGGATACCAGTGATTATGCTGGAAACCACCTCTTGCCTATGGCACAGCCACGCTGATGCAAGGAAACTGGACCTCCGAATCGCTGCTTAGAAGAGAGCTGCCCAGCCAGGAACACACATATCAGATTGGAATGTGAGCAAAAATTCATTTTTTCAGTTTTAAGCCACTGGGATTTTTGAGTTTTCTGTTGGCAGTAGCTAGTGTTGCTTGAACTAATACATTCACTGATATTAGTAAACCTTTTCCTTAGACGATTCTGTTCTTTGCAAATTGGGATCTGCTGAAGGCAGATAAGTGATGAAATCAACCAAGAGCAGAGAGTGGAAGAGTAATGATTATTTCTTTCTTCCGTCCATCCATCCATCTCCTCATCCATCGACTTCCTCATCCATCCATTTTTTTAGCTGCTTGACTTGCCTGCATTGTAGTAGCCCAGGAGCTGGCTGGGTGGGAGTTAGCAACAGCTCTTTGTAGGCACTTGGCTTAAACTCTTTGCTGGAGATGAAAAACGTATAAACAGTAAAGGCCAGAATTCTCAACATGATTTTAAATTGAGTGCTGGGAAGAAGAGCGGCTCCTCACCACTTTACATCCACTGAATTTCTGTTTCCTTTTCCTTTTTACTTTCCAGTTGGGAGAGTGCCCTTGAAATGCAGGATTTATCAGCAGAGCACCCTGGGATCATTAACTGGCTATACAACATCGACAGAGGAAGCTCAGAGAATTGTTTCTGTCAAAGACCAAGACATGAGTTTGGAGTCCAGGTTCAGACACTAGAGTATGAGGGAAAACTGGGAGCCCAGGTGTTGTGGAGGGTAAAGTTACACATGCAAAGTAAATAAGTAAAAACCTAGAAAACAAACAAACACACACAGTTACTTATAAAATCTCACCAAGCTGGTCTCTGGGATCTCATAATTTTCCCACTTATATAGATTATGCTCATAAAATGATCACATCAAGTTTATACTTAAAACACTTGTCACAGTGTGTTATTTGAATCGGGTTAGACAAGGTGCCAAGATCAGAGTCTAAACCAAAAATTTACTCCCCGGTCACTTAAAGATTACATTTAACTGGAACTGAAAACTTGGTTTGAGGGCTCCCTCAATAGTTTCTATCACCATTTTATACAGGCGATTAAGAATCTCACTTGTCTTGAATAATTCTTTAACTTTCAGAGTCAAATACCTGACTCTTGGAGGAAGAGCTTCCTATGATATGCTGGATTCTGGCTGATCCTCTCTGGGTTTGAATCCTGACTCTGCGACTATCTATCTCTATGACTTTGGGTAAGTTACAAACCTCTGTGGGTCTCTGTTTCCTTATTGGTAAAATGGGAATAAACATAGGACTACCACAGAGTTGTCTGGCAGGGAGCGGGGAGAAATTAAATTGCTAATAGAAGTAAATCATTAGAAGAGCAACTGTTATTTAAGAATAAGTTGTTGCTATTGTTTTTCTGTAGTGGGGTAAGTACATTTCCTCTTGTTTGAACTTGTGTTGAACTGGAACACAATTGACCTTCTCGAACATTATATGGCCCTGACTCAGGTTCCTTGAGGCTTCCCCAGACCATATTCACAGCACTGAATGCCATGATCAGCACTTCCTTTATGATAGCCACACCAGGCTCCCAGCCTTTTATCTTGAGCTGTGTCCCATTCCCTCACCTTCTCTCCCCAGAGTCTCTCTGCCATCCCTGCAATCAGGTCCTCACCTCAGTGGTAGTTTTTACATGATAATCCAATCTTCCAGATCTGGTTCAAGAGCTATAAAGACGAGGATTTATTTTATTTAATTTGTATTTTATTGGTATAGGGATTCTAAGTACCTAAAGTTCTTCACAGCCAGCTTTGGGGCAGGAAAGACATTTTAGTTTAAGAAGAAAAGAAAAAAAAAAACCATAGCTGTGAGAATAGCATAGGCGATCACAAAAGCGGGGAGAGGTGGCAGAGCAAGCTGCCCTAGGACCCAGTATATTGCCCCTAACAGGTTGTTCAACATGTGGTTCCCCAGAAGGAAACTGGGTTTGCGGGGTATATAGGCAGAGAAGTATAAACAACAAAATGGGATAACTTTACTTTGTATTGGATTTAGCTGTCTTAATTGCAAAATATTTTGTGTCTCTAAGTAAAAATTGTAGCAAATTGAATTTCATATCGAATAGATAAGATAAATACAAGGTAAAAAGAATTATTTCAAGAGTCTTTTGGACACAGGACTCTCTATAGCTTTTGGTAACATACTTTGTAATGACAAAAAGAAGTCAAAGAAATCTTAAACTTCAAAAAATAGTTATATTATTGATATTGTCATTTTGAAGTTATTTTATTTTTATTGTAGAAAGAAGCAAATAAGTAACCAAGATTTTTAGTTAAAAGGGGAAAAACCCTACAATGAAAAATCTGTGCTGGAAATTTTAACATGAGCATGAGATTTCATATAAATGAACATACACACACACATATATAAAAGTGTGTTTGTATATATAATTTATATATATCATGTACTATATATAGTAGAATCAGTATAATTTATGTAATCTAGCTGTAATTTATTTACATATAGTCTAAAAGTCTATATTATAAATGTGTATATATGTTTATATAGAGAGAGTGTGTCAGAGAGACAGAAAGAGGGACAGACGGACAGACAGACAAATAGAGACAGAGAGGGTGCAAGAAAGCACTCTGTTCAGTGAATGTCTAGAAACCATTATGCTCCAGTAAGCAATGAACACTTCTGGTATTAAGATCTTAATTTCTAAATACCATTCTCATTCAAAGGAACCAGAACTCCTTGGAGAAATGGATAATTCTAGGTTTGAGGCAGAGAAAATTCAAAGTGAGCTTAAGCTATCTTCTTGTACTTTTAGCAAGGAAGTGTCAAAGACTAATTGGTGGGCATCTTGTCAGAAGGATCTAACTTGAAGGGGCTCCCAGTGGCCACATTAGGGACAATATGAGCATCAAAAAGAATAATGTCTGCCATTGACCATATCATAATGAGAATTGAAAAAGTGAAAAAAGGAAAACAGCTTATTTTCCACAATGGAGAGTACTAGTGCCCTGATTCCTTACTCTGATAATTGGTAATTAAAAGGAAGTAATCAAGCTTTCCCTTTTTTGTATCAGTCAGGATAAGCAGTTTTATATTGCAGTAACAAACAACCTCAAAATCTTACTGGCTTAAAACAAGAGAATTTATTTCTACTTTTACTACATGTCTATCTTGGGTTGGCAGGTGTTTTGACCCACATCATCCTCACTTAAGGATGCAAAGTGATAGAGATTCTATCATTTAGAATGATGCTGGTCACTGGGGCCGTGGAAAGGAAAGTGCTGGAAAGCACACCAGATGCCTGCTTGTATTTCATTGGCCCAAGCAAGTTACATGGTCATGCTCATTTTAGGGGGGTGAAAAAGTTCATTCCCACTGTGGCAGATAGTATACTATTTGTGGGAAATAATTTTCTGCCTTCCCATTCCCCAGGGATAGAGTACATTTCCTCTTTCCACTGAATTTGAGACTTGCTTTGGCCAACACAATGTGGGTGGACTTGATAGTGTGCTGGCCCCAAGCAAAGGCTGTAAGAGGCAGCTCGTGCTTTCACTCTTTTTTGCACTCATACTGCCCGGCAGAAGAGCAGGTTCTCAGTAGCTATTGCTCTTTCCTTCAGAGCTTCGGTCTCAGAAGCATGTGGTCCTAATCTGGAACCTGGAGCTGATGCACAACTGAGCCACAGTTAAATCACAGACCTGAGTACAAAATGTCTATTGTCACAAGTCACCAAGATTTTGGATTGTTTGTTACAGAAATAAAAGCTGTGTAATATACACATTCTGTACTCAGAAGGGAGAAAAATAGAGTATTGCTGACTAGACCCAAGGACTAGTCATATTGCTTTTAGAGGAGGAACTATTCTGAGGAACTATTCTGGCAGAAGTTTGCCAGTTGATAAGTGTATAAGAAATGATACCATTAGAAATCACCGTTTTGCTACCCTGAAATCCAGGTCTACCTTGGGGATATTGGGGGGTTGGGCTCCAGACCACCACAATAAAGTGAATATCGCAATAAAGCAAGTCACACAATTTTTTTGTTTTTTCAGTGCATATGAAAGCTATGTTTACAGTATACTATAGTCTAATAAGTGTGCAATAGCATTATGTCTAAAATAACAATTTCCAACCTTAATTAAAAACACTTTGTTGCTAGACTATGCTAACCATCTTCTGAGCCTTCAGTAAGTCGGAATCTTTTGCTAGTGGAGGATCTTGCCTCGATGTTGATCAGGGTGGTGGTAGCTGACGGTTGGAGTAGCTGTGTTAGTTTCCTAAAATAAGACAACAATGAAGTTTGCTTCATCGATTGAGTCTTCCTTCCATGAAAGATTTCTCTATAGCATGCAATATTGTTTGATAACATTTTAGCCACAGAACTTCTTTCAAAATTGGAGTTAATTTTCTCAAACCCTGCCACTGCTTTATCAACTAAGTTTATGTAATATTCTAACTACTCTGTTTGTCATTTCAACAATGTTCACAACATCTTCACCAGGAGTATATTCCATCTCAAGAAACCACTTTCTTTGCTCATCCATAAGAAGCAACTCCTCATCCATTCAAGTTTTATCATGAGAGTGCAGCAATTCAGTCACATCTTCAGCCTCCACTTCTAATTCTAATTCTCTTGCTGTTTCCACCACATCTGCAGTTACTTCCTCCACTGAAGTCTTGAACCCCTCAGAGTCATTCATGAGGGTTAGAAGCAAATTCTCTCAAACCAAACTCCTGTTAATGTTGATATTTTGACTTCCTCCCATGAATCATGAATCTTCTTAATGGTATCTGGAATGGTGAATCCTTTCCAGAAGGTTTTCAATTTACTTGCCCATATCCATCAGAAGATTCACTATCTATGACAGCTGTAGCCTTACAAAATATATTTCTTCAATAATAAGACTTGAAAATCAAATTACTCCTTGATCCACTGAAAATCAAATTATTCCTTGATCCATTGGTTGCAGAATGGATGTTGTGTTAGCAGGCATGAAAACATTAATCTCATTATACATCTACATCAGAGCTCTTGAGTGACCAGGTGCATTGTCAATGAGCAGTAACATTTTGAAAGGAATCCTTTTTTTCTCAGCAGTAGGTCTCAACAGTGGGCTTAAAATATTCAGTAAACCATGTTGTAAACAGATGTGCTGTCATTCAGGCTTTGTTTTTCCGTTTATAGAGAACAGGCAGAGTAGATTTAGCATAATTTTTAAGGGCCCTAGGATTTTTGGAATGGTAAATGAGCATTGGCTTCAACTTAAAGTCATCAGCTGCATTAGCCCCTATCAAGAGAATCAGCCTGTCCTTTGATGCTTTGAAGCCAGGCATTGACATCTACTTTCTAGCTATGCCAGTGCTAGATGGCATCTTCTTCCAATAGAAGGCTGTTTTTACCACACTGAAAATCTGTTGTTTAGTGTAGCCACCTTCATCAATTATTTTAGCTAAATCTTCTGGATAACTTGCTGCAGCTTGTACATCAGCACTTGCTGTTTCGCCTTGAACTTTCATGTTATGGAGTCAGCTTCTTTCCTTAAACCACATGAACCAACTTCTGCTAGCTTTAAACTTTTCTTCTGCAACTTCCTCACCTCTCTCAGCCTTCACAGAATTGAAGAGTTAGGACCTTAAGGCTTTGGCTCAAGGGAATGTTGTGGCTGGTTTAATCTTCCATCAAGACCACTAAATTTTCTCCATATGAGCAATAAGGCTGCTCTGCTTTCTAATCATCCATGTGTTCACTGGAGTAGCACTTTTAATTTCCTTTAAGAACTTTTCCTTTGCATCACAACTTGCCTAACTATTTGGTGCAAGAGGCTTACTTTCAGCCTAGCTCAGCTTTCCATATGCCTTCTCACTATGCTTGATGATTTCTAGCTTTTTATATGAAGTGATAGACATGGAACTCTTCCTTTCACTTGAACACTTAGAGGCCGTTGTAGGGTATTAATTGGCCTAATTTCGATATCATTAAGTTTCAGGGAATAGGGGAAGCCTGAGGAGAGGGAGAGAGACAAGAGAACAGCTGCTTGGCGGAGCAGTCAGAACACACACATTTATAGATGAAGTTCACGCTCTTATATGGGCACAGTTTGTGGCTCCCCAAATCAATTACAATAGTAACACATCAAAGATCACTGATCACAGATCACCATAACAGATATCATAGTATTGAAAGTCTGAAATATTGTGAGAATTACCCAAATGTGACACAGAGACACAAAATGAGCGCACGCTGTTGGGAAAATGGTGCCAATAGACTTGTTTGACGCAGTGTTGCCACAAACCTTCAAATTGTACAAAATGCAATATCTGCAAAGCACAATAACACCAAGCACAATATAATGAGGTATGCCTGTATTTGCTATGTGCAATGGGGAAAATGTACCTTTAAAACAGAGATCTGTCATCATCAAATTGTCTCACTAAAACAGAGAGCTTGACATTGTGTATCTCCTGATGTAATGCCACATGAAATGACAGCAATGCTTTTGAAATACCCTTTCCTAAAATGTATTATATGAATTTAATTAAAAGCTTAGTTCTCATTTCTAGTATATAAGAAATTCAGGAGACATAAGACTATATTAAATAATGATATGGGAAACAATGAAACAAATGAGGAATATGGGAATTTTATAAGATGATTGTTCAAGTCTTTTTAAATGTCTATGTCATGGAAAGAAAAAACAGTATGTATGTGGGACTCTTCTAGTTTGAGATTGACAAAAGATATAAAACAACTGAATGCAGTACATAACAATTGGATTCTTGTTTGGAAAAAACAGCTATGAAAGACATCCTTTGTATGGTTTGGGAAAATTGAATATGGATATTGAATGATAAAAGGTTATTTTTTCTAATTTTCCTAGAGATACAGTCTTCAGATTAAGCATTCAGATGAATGCTTAAGTGTTTAATGGCTAAATATCATTATATCTAACCCACTTTCAGATAGTTCAGCAATAAATTTATAGAGACACACAAACATATGCATATAATATTTATAATTAAGGCATAATATTAACATACCTTAAATCTGGGTATATGGGTGGTCATTATCTTATTCTTTTCAAATTTATATTTTAAATTTTCATGATAAAAAAGTTGGAAACTAAATAAAATAAGACATTTGAAGGGTGGGGTGAAATTCAACTGTGTGCTCAAAATGTCCTCTTGACCCAAAAGTCTAACAAGATAAACATGGCCTTGATTTTTTTTTCCTTTTCCTTACTTCTAAGCCATTTTATAACAGGGGTTCTGAGCCTGAAAGGTTGCTCTTGACCTTTTACATCCTTCATGTTTTTCCCCATGTACAAAGAACCATCCATTGATTTAGGGAAGGAGATGAATAATCACACTTTAGATGCCATCTGGAGAAACCATATCTTATTGGATAGCTTGGCACTTCCCAGTTTTAGAAAAAAATTATATATATACAAAATGCGTATAGGTAAACTTGGTGTGTTCTTATTTTTCTTAAATTCCCACCTCTTCTGCCTCATAGGAGGAGTTGCTTTTCTTCTCCCTGAGTTATATTTCACTTTGCTCCAGAGCACACAACCTTTCCTGATGCCTTCAGGGTCCTGATCATCTCTTTACCCCCACTCTTGGCATAATTTCTTTTAACTCTTGACCTTCAACCTAAAATACACACATAGACACATCTGTTACTTCCATTTTAAAAACAACTTATTTTCTGCACCTCCAAGCCTTTTAGGGTGCGCTGACCCATCTGCCTCCTTCCCTGGAGTGCTAAATTTCTGTAAACTAGTCTATACAAGCTATTGCACTTTCTGACCTCCTATTCATTATTCTCATTCATTTCTGAAATGACTCTCACTAAAGTCACTAAAAGCTATATAACCAATTCCAATTTTCTATTTTTTATACTTATCTATGTTTCCCTTTATGTATCTTTTTTTTTTTTAATATTCAATACATTTTCCTTCTTAGAATTCTTTCCAGTAACATCTAGGGGACCTTCCCACAGTTTTGGAAGAACATCTAATGCCAGGTGACTATAGAAAACTCAAAGTGTACAAGCCTTTTCCAAGCAGAACTGGATACTTGATTGGATCCATTCCTACTATTGCCAAGGCCACAGGGATTCTGTTAAGACAGGCTGCTCGCTTCCTCCAGGCTCAGTCTTCCTCTCCACTTTAAACTTTTTTGTGCTCATGAGTTTTCCCCTGTTCCCGTATCATTGCCATCTACCTGGACTCCTCAGCATAGTCCTTCATACTGACCATCTGTTTGGAAATGTTTTCTTAGCTTTGATTCGAGTTCCTCTCATTATACTGTCTCTGAGACTTTATCTTGGTTTCATGCAAAATATCCTGAGGTCCACTGGTATTTCATGTAGATCATAGTCAGGTTCCCAGAACGCCACACTTCAGACAGGGCCAGTCATATTGGACAACCACCTTTCTGAGAGAGGAGAATCCTACATCACAGTGGTTTTACCTAACAAACGTGGATCTTAGGGCCTCTCTATCTTCCTGGTGGCCTTTGGAGTCAATATAGAAGTCAAGAGTAGAGTTGATTTTCTTGTGCTTGCAGACCCAACTTCTACAATTCTAGTCACTAACTCTGGGCATTGACTGCTCTTATTTTGGAAATATTTGGAAAGGCTATGATTCTTAATTCAGCTTTGAATCTCGATGAAGATCTAGACACTGACATTTTGGCATTTAAAAGTGGTGTTTCTGTTGTCCTGCCTAAGAGAGGAGACTGAGAAGTATGTTATCCCACCACATAAGCAGCTGGGTAAAATAGGCAGACCATGCAGAATTCTTGGTTGTCTTATTATGGACTTTATGAAGCCACTTTCCCAGTTAGACTCAGTGAGCACTGCCTCTCTCCAGGCCCTCTGGAAGAGAATGACCAGAATCTGGTATGACATTGATTTATGTCTGTTCTTCTAAGATTTGACATAAAATATTTCCCCACACCCTCAGGAAAATTTGAATTAATAGTCTCAGGAACCACGTACTTCAAACAGGCTAAGACGGAAGTTGGCAAAGATCATTTTTGTCCCATTAGCCTGTATTCACAATAATCCTCAAGGTCATGCCTTCCAGACAGCTTACCTGGGCCCCTAGCATAGGTTATTCCAGAGGAAAGGAAGAAGGAGTTAATGGAAGTTACTGAGGAGTGAAGAAGGAATTTTCCTTTGACACTGGCTGAATGGCAGTCTCAGTCCTGGAGTCTGTGCCTCTGCACATAAATCGTACCCTAAGTACGCAGCTATAAGAAGAAATGAAGTCGTAAAGCATGTGACAACATGGATGAACCTGGAGGACAGTATGTTGAGCGAAGCAAGCCAGGTACAAAAGGACAAATACTGTATGAATGCATTGCTATGAACCAAATATATTGTGTAACATATTGTTTGATTAAAACAAAAATTTATATGTATCCAGTACATTGAGAACTGTATATATTTATTCATCTGTGTTTACTTTATAGTTTTTAATTGTTTATATTTTCAAATATTAAATGTACAAAATAAAGTGAAAAAAAAAAATAAAGAAATTCTCTGCCCTGGGAAGTAACGATATAAATGGTCAGGTTTAGGCCCACCCATCCCTCCCTCCTGAAACCATGGGTTTTGGATGCTGATTCATAGCTATAGATCCATGTAGACACATATGTCTGACCCATTCAGCAGGCTCAGACATTACTGGGCCCATGCACATACACCAGGGAATCATCCCTTAATACTCTGCTTGGATGATCCCAGAGAATCAATGTTGCTGTCTTTTATCTACCATATGGCTTCCTATTGCACTTGAGACTTTCTGGCTAGCATCCTATGCTGTTGCAGGCCTAGCGCACCATGGTCCTGAGCTTCACCTAATTATGCTTTCACCAACACTGCCTACTGTCCACACAGGCAGTCTCCCAACTTGTTTCACCTGCATCTGGCTGTTAAATTATATGGTCAATGAAGGAAAAGATCTTCTCAGAACAGGCTGTAGAGTTATCTTCACATTGGAATGTGACTGTCTTTCACTATGTGCAAGCTTGGAATCAGAAGAACAACTTTCCTGGGATTATATAGATAATAATTTTCAGTTTTAATAAAAGTTGTGTGCTTGAAATGGTCCTGTTGGGATCTTTGTGCTTCTCATGAAGAAGAAGGATGGAAATTCAAATTCTGATGTTGTTCTTGTGACAATATGTGCCCATTACCATTCTCATTCATCAGTGAACTTTATAAAGCTATCAGGGTGGAGTGTTTATAAGTTCACCCTTGTTGGGGAAAAGCAACCAGTCAAAAACAGGAGGATGGTGTGAGTAGGTAAAGCCTTCCAGATACGTTAGGGAAACTCTCCATAAACTAATGCATTTTTTCCAGGATACAATTTTGGTATCTCAACAGTTAGCGAATATGATTCTTCAAATTCCTGTAGACTGATAGTGAGTGCTATCCAGAGGACCCATCAAAAACGCATCATACTGAACCTCACTTAATGTAGTTGTATTAGTTAGCCAAAGGGGTGCTGATGCAAAGTACCAGAAATCTGTTGGTTTTTTTAAAGGGTATTTATTTGTGGGTAGAAGCTTACAGTTATAGAGCCCTCAAGAGTCCAACCCAAGGTACCATAAGAGGTACTTTCTCACCCAAAGTCTGTTGCCACATTTTGATACAAGATGGCGGGCAAAAACTCTGAGGGTTCCTTCTTCCTCTTAAGGCTCCGTGGTCCTAGCTTCTTCTGATTTCAGCTGTAGGCTGGCATAAGGCTCATCTCTCTCCCCAGGGCTTGTTTCTTTCCAGACTCAGCTGCTCTGGTCTCTTCACAAGGTCAGCTGTAGACTATCAGTCTTATCTCTCTTCCCAGGGCTGCAGGATCCTATGTGTATCTTCTCTGTGTGTCTATTTCCATGTGAGAGTCTGTTTTATCAGCCCATGGGGGCTGGGACTCAATGCTGAGTCACACTCTAATGACATGGTAGAATCAAAGCCTTAATCTTAAAATAATTTAATCAGACATCTCAGCTGAATCTAATATAATCAAAGGGTATCACACCCAGAGAAACAGACCAGTTTACAATCAGAATCAATTACCTTTTTTGGAATTCATAAATAATATCAAACTGCCACAGTAATCCTTGTTCTGTTTGGGGCTGGGACAGCTATTGTAGTAGTAACTCAGCACAAATCCTGAAATATACATGTGTGAGAGCCCAGAGGACCAATTTTTGGATGGTATGTTCTCCAAACAGGGTGTCTTCAATTTACAAGATAAGGTAGCCTCTGAATTCAATAAGCCCCCAAGACTAAAAAGAATATAACCAGTTTTGTGGTTTAAGGTCACTATATTGAAAGATCATGCCCCATTTCCCACCTCACTGTCTATTGACTGATTTACTTAAGAAAGTTAGACATTGTCTGACACTTGGCTGTAGCATCAAAATTTTTCAGGAAATCTCTTGCTCAAATCTTAGCCTATTCCAGCACATCATATCCTCCCTAATTCCTGGAGATAGATATGACTATATAATGAGATCCATCTGTTTCAAGAAAATGCCATCTGGGAGACCCTTACCCTTAAGCTTACTTGTTGAGATAGCTGGTTTAGCCAGTGTCATTTGCTCAGCATGGGAATGATAGCTGCTTATTTTTAAGTCTTCATAGACACTCTGACTTGAAGGGGCTGGCATTCCTAACCCTGAAGTATGATCACTACAGTGGCCAAGAAAAGCTCAGTTCCTGTGAGATGTGGTGAGCTTTTTTTTTTTTTTTTTACAGGATTTGCATTCCATAGCATGTGCATGCCAGGCAGCCCAAACATCAAGATCCAAAGTAATATTACAATTCAAGTACTATTCCTCAAAGTCCAGGGGCCTAATCAAACTTTTCAACCCTGTTGTGTTCATTAGAGTTGATAGAACTCAATCCAAGGCAATGGCAAGAAATACCTTGCTCAGCACTGTCTGGAAAAGACACATAACTACTCTCCAAGCAGTTCCTGAAGGAGTGGAGAACTAAGGAAGTCTGCTATAGCAGTTTCACTACTAAAAATTTCCAGCAGACGAAGCTGAGCACATAGGTACTCAACAATTATCTCTTGAATGAATGCATAGATGAATGAAAGAATTTAATATCAATGTAAGATTCCTAATGTGGCCTGCCAGCTTCTTGTACCTTATATGTGGGCTGACATGCAGAACATATCATATGCAGGACAGACACTTGGGGTAGGTGATAGTCCTAGGAGGCATTTCTTTATCTGCTCCCTCCCTACCTTGAATTAGATTATCTAGACTTTACCTGAGACCTACCTATGCCCTGCTCCAAGGGCCCCAATGTGATGCTAATTTGATCACCAATATCTTCTCCAGCTACTTCCCCTGCCCTGTTTATCTGGCAGGATTTACTAGTTCACTCATTTCTTTTTGTTGTATAATCATAATTACAACCTGAGCATCACCCAAGGCTACAGGAGTCTACTGGCCCACATATGGAAGGCAGACAGGAATGTTCTAAGCAGTGATTCTCAAACTTCACTGTGCTTCACAATCACCCTGGAGCACTTTTTAAAACCACAGTTTGCTGTTGTCACCCTCAGAGTTTCTGATTCAGTAGGTCTGGGGTGAGACCCAAGAATTTGCATTTCTAACAAGTTTATAGGTGCTACTGGTGTTGCTGGCCCGGGAGTCACACTATGAACCACCACTCTAGGTTGTGAACACCCTTGAAATTTGGGAAACAAAATGGAGAAGCAGCTATTTGCTTTCATTTTCCCCACACTTATAATATCTTGGGCTGAATTTTCAAGTTAATAGGAGGGAAAGCTGTTCAGACTTGTCTGGAAAAAGAAACAGAAAGTTAAGAACTTTGATGGGAGGAGACTTAAAGTCCTATAATAGTTGGAACCTCCCTTCCCAGGGCTCAACACACTGTTAAATGGCAAGGGCTGGTAGACTTTCCAAGTGATCCTAGACGGTACCACTGTTTCCTTGTTATCTTTCAAAATCTCTTCGTATCATGTTTCACCATTAATTAATGAAGAGCTCTAGCTGATCTCTCCTTCAACCCTAATAGTCATCCTTGAAGCTCTGAGTTCAAGACTAAGCTGTTGTGGAAGAGATTCCAGTAAGGTAAGGCCTGTGGGAACTTTTCTAGAAAAAGCTCAGGGAAAGCCACTGCTAATCTGAAAAATCAGGAGGAAATAGTAGTTATGGGTTTCTGGGGAGGGGGTGGGGGGAAGTATTTACTATTTTCCAAAAAAGAAAAAAACTGTAGGTAGTCTGATTCTAAACCTTCAGTTGACTGAAGGAATAGAAGTCAACTTTTATTTCAGCATAAAGTCTCAGGACCTTAATAAAAGGAACTGCATTTGGCTGCAGTAGTAATGAGAATAAATTGTTCAAGGGTTTGACTCAGACTGAGCCTAAAAGGAATTCTGGTTTTCTGGGTGTGTTGGTCTGCAGGCGTCTTATCAACATGAGTTTATATTTAGAAGAGGGCTTTTGATTTCTGGCTTATGGAGGAGGGAGAAACTTAGGATCTGGGGAGTGATTCCTGGGAAAAAGACAAGAACAATGGCATGTCAAAAGGCCTATTATATGTATTAGGTTAAAAACATCAGAGCACAAAACAGTATTATACAGTGTTCTTACAACTAAAAAAAATACTTTGCATATAAACGCTCATTCCACAAACTCAAATATGCAAGAAGTGTAGATTCATAAAATTTTTCTATTACACAGTTTAATTTCTATTTCCTGTAGTCTCTTAGATGTCAAAAAATTTATTTCAATCCATTTAAGATTGGACCCCAATTTTCCCATAGTCATGGTCAAATTCCTGGAGTTGGGGAAGGGAAACCAATTAGTTTCATATTAAACTATTCTTTGAAATGTGTCAAGACAGCTTTTATAGCCCTGTTAAATATATAATAAATATTTCTAAATGTTCCATCAGATCAATGTTGTTAATTGTGCCCATCAGATCAAAGTTAATTGTGTTATTCAGCTCTTCTATATTTTTGCTAATTTTTTTTTTTTGCTGCTTGAACTATAATTTACTGAAAAAATTGTGCTGTAATCTATACCATTATCATGGTGTTTTTGTCCACTTATTTCTGGAGGTTTATCAATTATTGTTTGTGTCTTTTGAGCCTTTAGGTACATACATGTTTAGAATTGTTACATTGTTTTGGTGGATTTAATCTTTAATCATTGTATAGAAACTATACCCTTAATGATGCTTGAAGTCTTCCTTGACTGATGTTAATATAGCTATACTACCTGTTTTTTTGTTTTTTGTTTTTTTGTTTTGGTTAGTATTTGCCTGATGTATCTCTTCCCATTCTTTCCTTTACAATCCTTCAGTTTTTTCATTCTTTAGGTATGTGATCTATAAATAGCATAAAAGCTGGATTTAATTTTTTTTATTAGAGAAATTGTATGTTTACAGAAAAATATGCAGAAAATACAAAGCTTCTATATACCACCATATTATTAGCACCTTGCATTAGTGTGGTACATCTGTTATAATTGATGAAAGAATGTTATAATTGCACTATTACCTATAGTTCCATGGTTTACATTAAGGTTCACTGTGTTGTACAGTCCTATTTTTTTAATTTAATTTTTATTCTAGTAACATATATACAATCTAAAATTTTCCCTTTTAGCCACATTCAAATATGTAATTCAGTGCTGTTAATTACATTCACAATGTGGTGCTATCATCACACCATCTATTACCAAAACTCTTCCACCATCCCAGATAGAGAGTCTGTATAATTTAAGCATTAACTCTCTATATACTATCCCCATCCCAGGCCCTGGTAACCTATATTCTAGTTTCTGACTCTAGTTTCTATGAATTTGTTTATTCTAATTATTTCATATCAGTGAGATCATACAGTATTTGCCCTATTGTTTATGACATGTCACTCAACATGACTTGTCTAGGTTCCCGCATGTCTCAGAACTTCATTACTTTTTATACCTGAATAATATTCCAATGCATGTATATTTCACATTTTGTTTATTCATTCACCAGTTGATGGACACTTGGTCTGCGTCCAACTTTTAGAAATTGTGAATAATGCCACTATGTACATTGATGTGCAAATGTCTGTTTGAGTACCTGCTTTCAATTCTTTTGTGTGTATATCTAGAAGTGGGATTGCTGGATCCTATTGTAATTCTATACTTATTCTGAGGAACTGCCAAACTGTCTTCCACGGTGGCTACACCATTTTATATTCCCACCAACAAAGAATGAGTGTTCTTATTTCTCCACATCCTCTCCAACACTTACAATTTTCCTTTTTTTTTTAGTAGTAGCCACTCTAGTGTATGTGAAATGGTATCTCTTTGTGGATTTGATTTGCATTTCCTTAATGGTTAATGATGTTAAGCATCTTTTCATGTGTTTTTTGTCCATTTGTGTCCTTGTTTCATTAGTCCTTCGTCATGAATTCTGTGGGGGGGGGGGACAAATCCTTTTCTTAAAGCACAAGTAAGTCATTTCCAGATGTAGCTTTTTTTGTCTATTTATGAGTAAAAGTTCTTTAACTCCGTTCTGCAGTGTATTTTATTAGGCCCTATGCAAGGTTCTTTTAACTTCCTTGAAGAAGGAGAACTCTGTAATACCCAGAATTTTCCAAAGGAGAAGTTGTGGCTTGCTCTTGGCCTCACTCTCTGTCCACTTTGCTATTAGGAGAGTCGTTGTCTTTAGTCTGAGAACAAAAAGCAAAATATGTGCCCAGTCCTAGCTGGCCTCTCTGGTTTTGCTGTGTTTGTCTAGTGTGGTTCTGCCTTACTGAGACAAGCCTTAGCCTCCTGAATGTTTATTGCAGATGCTTAAACACTGGATTACAAAAAAATCACAATCACCAGTAGGATTGTTACCAGTGTTCTACCTGCTTCTACCCCAACCTAGAGTGCATTATAGTGAAGACATATGATGATAGTAAGGACATATGATTCTCTGGATGACAAATGGAATGTAACTTTGCCAGAATCGAACATTCCCTCCCCCACCCTCAATTTTCACTGACGCTTTGTAATTTCTCATTGTATGTAGAGAGAAGGAGGGTGTGAACAGATAATGTTAGACCATAAAACCCCAGTAAACATGCAAAAATCAACCTTCTGCTTGGTGCAGATCCCATTTCTCCACTATGTATGGAGGGAATGGAATTGGGGAAGGTATGGATTGTCTTCTTACCTTGTTTTTTAAATCAATATAAAAAAATTATTAAGGAGATATTTTACATTCTTTTTTTTTTTTTTTATATTATGCTTTAGTTTCCTGGGCTGCTCAAGCAAATACCATGAAATGGGTCAAGTTAGACAATGGAAATTTATTAGCTCATGGATTTGAGGCTAAAAGAAAGTCCAAATCAAGGTGTCATCAAGGCAATGATTTCTTCCTGAAAACTGGTGTTCTGTGGCCAGCTGCTGGCAATCCTTCATCCTTAGCTTGACACATGGCTAGGGACACGGTGCCATCTCCTGGTCTCTCCCTTCTTTTCCAGGCTCTGTTAATATTCAGCTTCTGGCTGCTCCCTGTGGCTTTATCTCTCCTTGTCTGAATTTCATTCTGCTTATAAAGGAAGTAATAGGATTAAGACCCATCCTGACTGAGGTGGGCCACACCTTAAGTGAGTTAATGTCATCCAAAAGTCCTACTTACAATGGGTTCATACCCACAGGAATGGATTAAATTTAAGAACATATTTTTCTGGGGTACATACAGCTTCAAACCATCTCATATTAAATCTTCAAAATCAGATATATATTTTATACTTACAGCACATCTCAATTTGAACTAGCCACATTTCAAGTGCTCACATATGGCTGCCATATTGGACAACATAATTCTGCACTCCATTAGGGCCTCACCGTTGTGTTTGTTTTCTGATAAGTTAGGAGAAAAATTATGCCACATTATATCAAGAGATAGTATAGCCATTATTCTTAAGAGTGTGGTCTCAAGTTAGCCTGCCTAGTTGGAATCCTCGTTCTACCATTTAGGACTTGTGTGACCATGGGCAGCTAATTTACCTCTCTGTTCTCAGGTTCCTTTTCTGTGAAGTGGAGGTTATAACAGTATCTACATTACGGGAGATTTTGTTAGGAACAAATGAGTAAAGACCCATAAAGCCCTTAGAATGACACCTATCACATAGTATGTCTTCCTGACTTTTTTATTTTAGGTCCTAGGTATCATGTAGCAAAGCATATTAAGGCTTCTGATTGTTCTTATCAAGTCAGTTCCACCAGCTTTTAACAATCATATGTTGACTGATGGGGTATTTTTTTTTCTTTCATATTTTAACTTTTTTTCTGTGTTTTCATAGATAATTCACTGGAAATTTTGGGAACTGTATCACAAACCTGTAGCTGGGCTTCATTTTAAACTGGAGATGTGCATAATTTATTAAGGCCACTTTGAGGTCCATAGTCCCTGGTATATTAAGGACACAGTGAGAAGGTCTGAAAGAGCATAGAATTTAAGTCTTTTACACATAAATGGAGCTTCGAATATACAAGAAAATTTTTTAAAAGTCCGGTTATGGTCAGTTACCTACAGGCCCAAGAGTTTGGTGATGGCTCAGACTCCTATTCTCAGAACATCCAGTGAATAAGATGTAATAGGATTGCTCCTAGGCAAGTTTTGTTTTTTTATTTCATTTTATTTTTATTTTTTTATATAATATACTTATTTTATTTTTTAAAAAGATACTTAGATTACATAAATGTTACATAAAAAATATGGGGGATTCCCACATGCCCAGCTCCCTACCGAATCATTGCTTCCTTCTCTCCTATTAATTTGTTGTGTCTTTGGAAAGTGTATTTCCTCTCTAGGTTTTGATTTGTAAACACATGACTTGTAAAACTGCTCTGGCAGGCTCCTAGAACAGGCTCAATCTGTATCAGAAACTGTGGCAAGTTGTCAGCTAGAAAAGTATTCCAGAAAGAGATATGTGCAAGAAAGCAGTGTGCTCTGAGATTGAAACCGGTTAGAGTTAAGATTTAAAAAATAACAGTGATATAAACTAGATGCGTTAGTCAATATGGACTCCAAAAGGACCTACTTTTCCTACCAAAAGAGATTGTGTGCCAGGTTGCCTCATGAGGAGGGTGAATCATATTGTAATTGACACAGTTGGCAAAATGATTTCTCAGAGTAGGAGGGTTAAGCCTGTAGGCCAATGTCTAAAGAGAGTAGTCTTTAATTCTTTAGGTGAAGAACAGGAGGGGTGACCATGGATGGACATAGGAAACCTTTGTTTATGGCTCTCGTAGAGGATTTTATCACTACTGACACAGTTAATCCACCCAAAGAATCATCTTAGTATGCTTTAGGCCCTCCACTTCCTTTCCACTACCAAGAGAAGTTCAGAACTCTTCCTGAATCTTTGTACACCACATACAATTCATTAAGAAAATCTGTTGACTAGACCTTCAAAATATATCCAGAATTGAATAATTTCTTGTCTTCTCTGCTGTTACTGCACTGATCTGTCCCCTAGATTACTGCAATATCCTCCTTACTTCTATTTCTATAGTCTATTCTCATATAGGCCAGAATGATCCTTTTAAAATAAAAGTCAGATCATCTCTTTCCCTTCTCTATACTCTTCTGACTCCCCATTTGCTTCAAAGTAAAAGCCAGCCAGAAGTCTAACAATGGCTTATATGTAGGATCACCAAACATCTTTGTTTGCCTGGTTTATGGAAAAATTCCCAGTGTAATTATTAATAATATCTCATTTACTCTTAAATGGTGTTCCAGTTTGGATGATGAATTGTATGAACATTCTACCTACAAGGCCCTATGTGATGATTCCACCCCCTCTCTCAACTTCTTAACCTCTTCTCCTATTATTTCCCCGTTTCTTGCTGTGCTGTGACCATACTGGGCCCCCCACTGTTCCTTGAACTCACCAGCACACTCCTGCCCTAGAGATTTTCTTTTTTTTCAAATATTGCTACAGTACTAACTATAGTCCATACCTTACATTTGATGTATTTTCCCCCTATTATTTTACTTATTTATTTACTTTTATCCATTTTTACTGTCCCACCCCCACCACCACTACACGTTTTTGCTGTTTTTGTGTCCATTCACTAGGCATTCTCTGTGTCTGTTTCCTGCCCTCTCTTCTCATCCTTCTCCTCCTGTCTTCACTGGGATTCAATCCTCAGAATCTCTGATGTGGGAGAGAGGCATCCTACCGCCTGTGCCACCTTAGTTCCTGTTTTTTTGGCGTGGCTCGTCTTGGCTCTCCCTTGTGTCACTCTCCTGTTACATCATCATCTTGCTGCATGGCTCAGCGGGGCCT